>QNQO01001930.1:0-182764 GCA_003290165.1 Berberis thunbergii
TGATCAATGATGTTTTAAAATATTTTTCAACCATAGACTTGTACTTGGGAAAAATTGTGTAAACATCAGACTTGTAAGCCATAGGAAATAACCAAACATATTTCGTAAAATAATCAATGAAAATAAGATAGTACCGAAAACCATCAATTGATCATACAACTGGGGAAGGTCCCCATACATCAGAATAAACTAAATCAAGAGGACCACGGCTTTGAAGTGAAGAAACTCCAAAAGGCAATCTATGGCTTTTATTACATAAACATGACTCACAAAAGAAACTGTGGAATGACTCAGTAGGATAAATTGGAAGATTATGTTTGTGAATTAAAAACTGAAAAGTACGAGATGATGGATGTCCTAAACGATGATGCCAATTGGCAAGTGATGTCTTGACACTAACACATGCTTGTTTGGAGAGGTATCCACTGTATTTCTCTTGTTAGGCCAAGGCCACTCATACACATCATTCTTGCTCCGCCCTTGAGTGAGATGCGCCCCCGTTTTGAGATCCTTGACAACAAAAGAAGAAGGGAAAAACTCAATAGAAGCATTGTTGGTTTTACAAAACTTAGAAACAGAGATTAAGTTTTGCTTAATTGAAGGAACACATAACACATTAGCCAAACAAAAAGACTTAGAAGTAGTAGGGAGTGTAGAAGAACCAGTGTGAGTAATGTTGAGGCCTGAACCATCACCCAAGATAATGTCGTCAGGACCTTCATAAGGCTGGTGGTGAGGAAGATTAGTTAGATCCCCAGTAACATGATGAGAGGCGCCAGAGTCCACAATCCAGTTTGAAGAAGACAAGTGCCCAAGAGAGGTTTGATGAACCTCTGGCTGTTGTTGCATGAGCCTCTTGGCTGTATAGCATTGTGCCCTTTTTTTTGACAAAATTGACAGACAACATTGGATTGAGACTGATTGTTACCATTATTGTTGAACTTCCTTCCTTGGTGATTTCGGTTGTTAAATAACCTATTCCCATTATTACTTGTCATTTCCATTCTGCCCATTGCCATATCGAGATTGATGGTTGCCAAAACTGTGTACGAGTACTGTTCACAGTTACATTTAAGCCACCACGTGACTCTTCTCTTTTCAAGAAGGCTTTCATGTTCTAGGCAGCTTGTCATGAAGTTCTTCAAACAAAACAGGAGTGTCTCGGCTCTTATTGCAGCAGAAATCTCCTTAAAGCTGCTGCCAAGGCATTGAGAGCAAAAATAGTCAGATAATCATCACTTAAATGAGTATCAATGAGAGCTAGCTCATCAGCAATTCCCTTGATGGTTTGAAAGATACTCTGCAACAGAACTGGTATTGCAAGTGATGTTGGTAAGTTTCTCCTTGAGATTCATTACCCGTGATCTAGATTTGTTAGCATAAAGCTTGTGGAGCTTTACCCAAGCATCACGGGAAGAAGTAGCAGCAGCAATCAAAGGCACAACTCCTTCTGAAAGAGATGCAAGGACTGCATGAAGGAGCAATTTATCTTGCCTAGTCCCAAGGAGCAAAATCTTCGGCAATAATTTCCTTGGATGGGCATGTCTTAATTCCCATCAAGAAATCCCATGAGGTTATAACCATATAGGTAGGGCGTCAAATTGTGCTTTCCAGGAGGGAAAGTTGTTGCTGTCCAATTTGATAGGTCGTTGGGCAGTGCCATTAATGGCGATAATTCCATCAAAGCAAGGAGTAGAAGAAATGAGAGAAACATTGGTTTGTTTGTTGTGCTTTCAGCCATGATGCAGAATATATCAAAGAGGGGTTATGGATCAAGAGAAGAGAAAAAAAAAAAAAACTCGCTGGAGTCGTTACTGCTCTGATACCATGACAGTTTTGAGAGAAGTAATTGTTTTTGATTATTCCATATCATTAAACACATTGCATGGGGTTTATATATCATAAACACCCAGACACACCAGTAGCAATAGAACAGTTATTATAACTGTGCTTCAATAAGTAGGCACCCATCTGCTAGTTCCTGAATATATATGCTAAATGTTAGCATAGGAATTCATATAGAAACTCCATGGAGCTCAATGAAAAAAAAGAGTTTGTTCAATTGGTGTCGAGACCATGACAGTTTTGAGAGAAGTAATTGTTTTGATTATTCCATATCATTAAACACATTGCATGGGGTTTATATATCATAAACACCCAGACACACCAGTAAGCAATAGAACAGTTATTATAACTGTGCTTCAATAAGTAGGCACCCATCTGCTAGTTCTGAATATATATGCTAAATGTTAGCATAGGAATTCATATAGGAAACTCCATGGAGCTCAATGAAAAAAAAGAGTTTGTTCAATTGGTGTCGAGACCATGACAGTTTTGAGAGAAGTAATTGTTTTTGATTATTCCATATCATTAAACACATTGCATGGGGTTTATATATCATAAACACCCAGACACACCAGTAAGCAATAGAACAGTTATTATAACTGTGCTTCAATAAGTAGGCACCCATCTGCTAGTTCTGAATATATATGCTAAATGTTAGCATAGGAATTCATATAGGAAACTCCATGGAGCTCAATGAAAAAAAAAGAGTTTGTTCAATTGGTGTCGAGCTAATGGGTGTGCAGGACAATGGAGCACCGACCTGTTATCCATCCACTGTAGATGGAGGGAGGTGATCGCTGCTCTGTGAAGCCAGCCTACGCGGTGCCCTCCACTCTAGGAGCCATGTAGTCCAAGCCTTAGCCCGGATCACAAGACTCAACTCCCCACTTGGATCGGGCAGGCCAGTAGATAGCACCACTGGTCCAACCAATTATCCCAACCCAATGTTCAAACTCCTTAATACCCTCACTTGAGTTACAAGCTCGCATTATTGAGCTCGGTGACTAAAACAGAATCGTGTGGGCAATATAAATTAAAGAAAATGAGTGCTCCTAGCTGATATGGGACTATACTACTAACCATTTTTGTGTATTGCAGCAGGACATTGGCACATCAAATATATTTTTCATAAGAACATGATGGTTACTTGAGCTATTAGAATATAATACATAAATAAGAACATGGGTAGGTATCTTTTTCTTTGGTTAGAACTTTAGCAAATTTGCAACTCACACTTCAACCTATTGCTTCCTATTTCATGAAATTTTATCTGTTGATGCAAGAGAGAGAGAGAAATTGTTCAACATATCAAGTGCCGTACCTTCGGTTTATGCCACCTTTTTCATATCTTCCTTCCAGCTGAAAGCTTTAACTGCGGTAATAAAAACTCAGATTCAAAAGAGAGAGAGGTGGAGCTGCATTATGATTAGATGAGATTAGTAGGGAGATTCATACACAAAATTGAAAATCACATCAAATAAATCAATTGAAAAAAAAATACGAAGAATAGTAAAAATACAACATCCCTTATCAAATCACCCTCCTCAGTTACTCAAGCTCGCATGGTACGGTTCAGAGTTACTTGGTATTGCAGCTTCCCTATCGAATCACCCTCCTCAAATACTTCAGCTGATGATGAACTGAAGTCTTGGTCTGGTAGTAGACTGGTCAGGTGTGGTCGTTTGTGCCCAAGTTGCATAAACCATCAAGACGGACATCAAAAGTCTTACTTCATCCAGGTTAAAGATATATGCTGGTTATGAATAGTCCTGGTTTAATAGTTTCTTAACTGTCTGTTGTGCGCTGCAAATTTATTTCAATTTAGTAAAGGTAACACTAGATGCTTATGAAGAAGAATGTGAGTTTGCGGATCCTGCAGGTTCCTTCAGAGGGTTCACCAATTCAAAAGAAACTGCTTGAACTTTGGGCACCTGGTCGAAAACAAATTGGGAAGATTTGGAGGTCAGTTCCCCAGAAATATGTGGCTTGAAGTATCACAGGTCCAGGGTTTGAATCTGATGGCTTAGAAAATTAACAATGTTAGTTTACTGCAAAATGGTAACAGTTCGCTTTGGATGGTGCAGGACAAGGGAATAGGTCATTGTTGTTTCAGCTGCAACTCATCGTTTCTTGGAAGCAAATTCTTCGTGGTAAGTCGTAAGCTGCTAGCCTGCTACTCAATAGAATTTTTTAGTTAACATTGATGTTCCAATAAGTACTCTTCCATTTATCAGTTTGCTGCTAATCCCTTATCTACAATTGATACTGATTTGGAATGTTACGCGGTGTCTCTTCCACAGCTACAGGATATACAGAGTATTGTTTCCATCCAGAGTTCAGGAAGAGTATGCCGCTATTAGTAATCAACTCATAGGACTTCCTTGCAATAGAAGATAATGGAGTACTAGCAGTCTAGTAGCTTAAATGACAAACTGTATGTTCATTATCTTGTAGAACAAAAATGCGGTTATGTGATGCTTGTATCTATGTCTTTCTTGTAAACTTTACCATTTTCTTCTGCAATATACCCGAAAAAATACGACAAACATATTATCCTTTTTTTCTGTACTTGTCTATTTATCTCAGCTACTAAGTTCCTAGTCGTTGTCTCATAATCCTTCTATTGCAACTAAATCCTAGTTGTTGTCATTGTCACTAGCATACAAATTGTAGTCAGTAACCACCAAATGCAAATTCTCCAATTGGCATTGTAGCAATGTAGACATTGACATAGCACAACATTACAAATCTAGTAACTTTTGGAATTATAAACACACAGATTAGCACTCCAAATACTGGACATCACAGTTTAGGGGTGAAAAAAGTTCAAGTGATCGACTCTTGCACAGACGCACTTTCCACCTAAAAAAAGTTTCAGATACCTAAACTCTGATAGACGCTGAGAAGACGCAGTCAACAATGTAGCTTTACAAATGAAAAAACAAAATGCATGTATGATTGTATTATGGTTATAAACAAACTTTTAACAACCTCGAAGAGCAATGCAAATTAGAAGAGTGCCTCAAAAGCGTTCACTTTTTGGTGTTCATCAATTCATAAACAATCGTTCAACTTCTACATGGCTATATCACTAACTAGAACAACCTTTGGGGTACTCTTAATTCTGGATTTCATAAATATACACTTCAGGGAATTCTTCTGAGCATAAGTATAACAACATCGAGCACAATGAAATCAAGTACTAGAGTTGTCGAAACTTTATATTTACATAAGTAACAATTAAAAAAAAACACAAGACACATAATAATAATTTCAACTTTGAATTATATCACCCATCCCCTTGAACACATATCAAGGCAGGAGAATTCACATTCCTCATCATAGTAGTGAATGCAACATGCATTGCAACCACAATGTCTGTGATATCGACCAAACAATTTACAAGGCAAATCGCTAACACATTCACAAGAATGTTGACTCCAATAGAGCACATTTTTCTGTTACAATACTAGCGATGAAGATTTACCAGTTTGATCCAATAACTCGAAAATCTCTACCCTGCTCCTAACAATCCTATGAAACACCTCTCTAACTTGGCGCTGGAAAGGGCACAATCCTTCTTCCATCCTGTTACAAATCTCTCCCAATTCAACAACATGTCCTTTAATCTCTTCTACCTTCTCTTCCTCCACCGGAAACACCAATGCATCAGACAATTCAATCAATGCTTGCACACACTTCTCCAACTTCTGAATCTCTTCTAATAAACCTGCAGATTCTTCTTCTCTTTCTTCTTCCACTCCTCCGCGATTTGCTCTTGTAATGCAATTATAGGCGCTGCCCAAGTCATCTGGCGCGGAATTGGAAAATGGGTAGCTATCCCAGTCCTATCTTGGCAAGGAATGGCAGTCACAAGTGACCACATTACAAATACTAAAACAGTACTCATAATATAAACCGGCAAAGCCAAACCTGTTGATTCACCACCTCGGGGCATCATCAAATTTATTGACATTGCTTGAATTTGCTTAGCAGCAGACCAATTCTTAGATACATTCAACGAAAAAGACCGCGAACCACTCAAGTTCCGATTTTTCACTGTTCCATTAACCCCTCTCCTCCCAAACGACCAGGTTCTCTCAGTCATTTCCCACCTTCCTTCTCATCCCCAGTCATCGAAACAATCAACGAATGCAGAGCCTTCTTAGCCCTTTTAACATACCCCTCTCCCAGGGGCTTCTTGTCAAAACATCAACTGCAATCTCTCCAAGCTTCTGCCAATGCCGAATCGCATCAACCCCATCACTCACACCATTACAGATATCCAAGGCCTTCACTGTTCTGTCAAGAAACTCAGGTTATTAACTTATCTAGCGGAGGTTTTGTAACATGGGTAGGATCTCGATGAAGCACCAATACAGCCTTGAACTCTGCTTCACAACAAAGGAAGATATCAAGAAGGGTTCTAAGCCATTCGATTGAGAGCAAACCCAAGTCTGGGGTCGATGCGCAGAGATCAATAAACCGATCAGAGATGTGTTTCTGGAAAATTTCCAGGTCTTGGAGCTCTGGATCTTGCAAGTTTGGTTCCATTGTTGAAGCGTTTCTTCGTATGCTCAATATCGAACGGCCTAAAAGCCTTGGTGCTCTGTTGCAGGCATGATTTGAAGGTCAGATTGAGATGAAGAGATGAAGAAGCAGAGAGAGAAGAGAACAGAGGAGGATCAAATGGAGAGACGAAGAAATGAGAGTTAGTTGATTTTGGTTTGGTAGTTAATTTATGTGAAGAGTTTGGAGGGAAATGTGGACCGATTCTTCTTCTTATCCTCTGTTTTTCTATTTTCTTCGCGCGCTGACTAAGGAAAGGGTTTATGTAGCAATTATTTTTTAGCTTCTCGGTGACTTGGCCTTCTCCTATGGGTTGGCTTTGTCTTGATTGAATTTTAAATTGTTTGGCTCGACCACTCCAATTTTATATTTTAGATTTAATTTAAAAAAAATTGTTCGGTATATTCAATTACTTTTTATTAGTTCAAAAATAAAACTAGTTGTTAATTTAAGACTTTGTACGAATTTTATTATAAATTTTTGGACGTAAAGTTCTCGGATTGTAAGAAAGTTTTTTGATAGTTGATATCACTTGTATATGTTTTAATTTATTTATTAATACTCATAAACAAGAAAATTTCATCATCAAATAGTTTTCATTGATTAAAAATAGATATAAGTTGGTGTTACATTTTTCAGGTTTGTGTAATAAAGTCCAAAATATCGGTGCAACAAAGAGTTTGTGTAACCGAGCTAAATAATTGAATACACTAAGCAAATATTTTTTTAAGAGAAAAAACACATGTTGTGAAAAAAGTTTGTATTTTTTCTCATTTATCATTTACACATCCACCGACAAATGTTAGAGTTGCATATATTCAAATATTTTAGATATCTAAATCTTATTGCATGTAAAAGTACAAGGGTATTCCTCGTACTGTTGGTACGATAAAAGTTTAACATGGTAAATCAAGTTTATTCTATTTTAAATATCAAGATAAATAAATATCAAAATGTTGGGTATGAAAATCAAACTCATGCAATCTTGGTGCTTCAAATTCTATGTGATCCATTAGATTATTATATTTGGGTAAATCTCAATCGTCTTCTATCTCCAACTTGAAATATCATTTTGATTTGCAATATAGATAGTTGAAAATTTTGTGTAAACTAAATCAGATACTCTAACCTCCATTATCGTAATGGTAAACAATTATGATCTATTTCTGTGTGATAGTTTTGTGAGTTTTTTCATGTAACGAGCTTATGCAACGGATGTTGGTGACAAGGCACCTACATGGAGAACGAACATTGTTAATTTTTTTTAGGGTTTGTTTGGTTGCAATTTTTTTTACAAAGTGAAATCCGATTTTCACATGATCACATCATTGTTTGGTTCCGAATTATATAATTTTTAACCATAAATTCTATGGAGCGAGGGATGGGTGTAAGTTGTAACCACCCATCCTCCTCGAGATGAGCGCGTCACCATTGAAATGCGTAGTGACGCTCATCTCGAAGATGATCGCTCCCTAGAAGGGCTTTTTTTTAACATGATTAATTTCCCATCAACCACGAGAATTCAAGATTTTGCATCCCCTTGGAATTCAAATCCATGGTTTCATTTTTCATATATGTTTTTAAGTTTTACAACATTTTCTTTTAATTTATTATTATTATCATTGGTTTTTATATAATTCTATATATTTTTAATAAATTACACTTTCGAAATAATGTCCATCTCATGTAAAACTTGTCACCATTTGGACTAAAAATATTAGTACATAAATTGACAAAATCATGAAAATGAATAATTTTGCTCATTTCATGTTTGACACAGTTTTTGTCATATCTCAATACAGCTTTCTTTGTCCGCGGCGTTGAACGCGTTCAGTCTGGTCGAATGTCTGAAGTCTGAAAAATAAATTAACGAAAAAAAAATAAGCGTTCACGTGTGTGTGCTGGTCATGAGATCATTTTGAATGTTGACCTTTGATCAAGTCCAACTATCCACGATCACCTACTCGTTCGTATCTTTACACGATCTCATTATCTTGGACTTTAATTGCTCTGTACGTACCCTGCTGACTCTTATCAGCCGTTCGATTGTCTCATCTCTTTATGTGGGCCCAAATTGAGCTGTTTAATAATTAAATAACTCACCACGTGGTCTCACCAGATTCCGCGTGACGTTATCGTCTGTGACGCAAGTTGCAAGTGGAATCCGTACTGATACAGACTGTTACAGTTTGATTGCTGTGGAATTATTGAATTTTACTTCCTTTTTTTTTTTTTTTTCAGGGAGATCGAAATTAATTTTTTTTATAAAACAAATTTTCGTCGTTTAATTGTCTATTTAAAGATATAAAATTTAATTTTTATAATACTGTTTTCTCACCATTTATGAAAATCTAAGTCCTAAGGAATGCTTCAAAATCGAATTTATGTTAAGATCTGTTTGGTTGCACGAACATACATAAAAACTGAAATTATTTCAGTGAATTTGATTTTGAACCCGATAAAATTTGGATTTTAATAGTAGTGAAAAAACAGTCTAATGAATAATCAATTTTCTATCAATAAGTAGATAACCAAAAAAAGAAAATCTATATAACAAAAAAAATAAATTATATTTCTCATAAAAATGACTAACCAAACATATCCTTATAAAATACATTTTTAAAAAAAGTTATGTAAAACATACACATTAAATTGGAAAATAAAAAGGATAATAGTGAGTGATGTGATATTACTTATTGAGCAATCGGTTGGCGTTGGCTACCTCTTAAATGACATTTTAGGAACTTTTTTTTTAGAGGGTCATACTTATGTTAGCCAGGCTCATTACCATTCATCATATTAGGAACGTTCATAATGACCCAATCGAATACAATTACAAACACATAATTGCCCTTTCATTGAAAAACTTGAAGCCATGATATATTCGAAAAAGATACTCCAATTAATGAAAATGTTATATCCAATATGCTCTTAGAATGCCGTTGAAGGTCATCGGCAAATGTGGGTTGTGCAATTTTCTAGTCGATTTTTGTTTTATTTTATTTGTTTTTTAAATGAGCACGGATTTATGGAATAAAAACCTAAATCAATCTTCAAAATTCAAAATACCTAGTTATTTGCAAAAGCGACAACTTAACTAAGCATGTAACATCATCTCAAAACCTAAAACCAAGTTGGAAAATTATATTAATCTAAACTTATCATCGGTCAAGAAACTAATATGCCCTGTCATGATAAAACAAACTGCGACAAAAATTAAACAATCCAACATTTGGAGTTTGTAATCACATTTCTTATCCTAATCGAACGATAAATAAAAAATGCAACTTTTGGATCATTTGGCTAAGAATGACTCAAGAGATTCCTCTAAGAGAAATTCTAAATGTCGAGGGAAAGGGCGAGGAATTTAGCGAGGGAAATGAGCTGGCGAGGTGAGAGCCGTTCATTTCCCTCGAGATCCGTGTGAAAAAGTCAACACACGGATCTCAAGGGAAATGAACGGCTCTCACCTCGCCAGCTCATTTCCCTCGCTGAATTCCTCGCCCTTTCCCTCGCCCTTCCTCTAATTTGTCGATAACCGAGATGGATTGTTGTTTTTTGTCAGTGTATTTAAGATAGCTGATAATAAGTTAATCTCAAATTGAATCTAGGGTTTGACTTAAAACACTTGTCGGTTGTGCTTAATAAACATGAACAAATACATATTTTTTATTGTCGAGGAAATCGGCGAGAGGGAGGGGTTTTACCACTCATATTCTCGAGATTTGTGTTGATATGTATCTCAAGAGTGAAAGCATGCATCTCGAAGGGATGAACGGTCACACTCTCCCCCTCGCTGGTTTCCTCGCCCCTTTCCTTGCCATTTTGAATTTCTGTAGCTGATATGATCACCACTTGTGTGATTATTAAGCTTGGTTGCAGTTTTAATGTTGATATAGGAGCTTTAATGCCTTAAACTATGTGAAGATAACATATAGGATGATGATAGTGAGTGCATCTGCGCATAATATATTGCCAAACTCCTTAATGTTGTCTTATGTTGAGCTTAAGAGTTTTATTGTGATTAGATGGTGATCATGCAACTTGATTTGTATGTTTTGTTTGGGTCCGTTTGTTTGAAATATTATCCATAAGAATATCATTTTGGAGCACACTATTTGAGTTTTTAGTACAATTTTAATAAACATGGTGTTATAGAATGTAGTTATAATTAGGGGTGGGCAAAAATCAATTAATTGATGGAACCGATTTTCAAATTCAGTAAACCGATCCGAATCGGTTATAAACGGTTTGAAATCAGTTTACGATTTTTAACCGACTGATTAATTAGATATAAATAAATAACATGTATGTGTTAATACCTGATTAGTACAACAAATGCACTACAATGCACCCTATTTAATATATGTGTCAATATCTAATTAGTACAATCAATAACATGAATGTGTCAATACCTGATTAGATATAAATAAATACCTGTATTTTTGCATGAAAAATGTGATCTCCCAAGGTTGGGTTTTAACTATGTAATGAGATCCACTGATTTACCTTAGTAAGGCTGATCTTGAACATAAGGTATATTATGGGCATGAGTCTCTAAGAAGGCCCATTAAAACATAACAAATTTTGTAACTGGTGAAGGCCCAAAACAATAGTAGCTTCAGGTTTGAAACCCCTTAATATTTAGGGTTAATTGTTATTTGCCCCCTGTAATAAATAGCTAATTGAGATGTGCGCCTTTTTTTAATTCGTATTGCACTTACTCTATAAGACTGGCAGTCAACGTGCTTTGACTGTCAGTTTTCAAAATAGATGGCCAAAATACCCTTGACAAATCACAGGCTGAGATTGATTGTTTTGTATCTTAAACATCTCGTATCGAAGAAAATCTTTGGGTCCAATTGAAGTCGTAATTGTATTTCGAAAAAAAATTAACAATTGATAAAAAATTGCATCTCAAACAGCTTATCTCGAAAAAAAAAAAAATCGTAACATCTCGTTGAAATCATAAACACATCTCGAAAACAATCTAGGGCTCAAATTAAATCATTCACTCATCTCGAAGAAATCTAGCTGTTGTATACAAAAAAAAATCCTCCTTCTTCTTCCCCTTCCTCCTCCACCTTTTCCTCCCCTTTCTTCCTCCCACCCTCCCCCTTCCTCCTCCTCCTCCTCCCTCATTTTTCCTCCTTCATCCTCATCAGTTTCGCAGCCCCATCGCCGCCTCCCCTTTCTCTTCTTCCCTCCTCATTCCTCATTCCTCATTCCTCCTTCCTCCTTCATCTTCTTCATTCTTCCTCCTTTGTTTCACGGATGGGATTTCAATTTGAATATGGATGGGAAGATCGTAAAAAGGGGACGTGAAAAGACAATCAGTTTTGCAAGCTTTTAATCCCATTTCCTTATGTAAATTGATCTATAGATTAGATTCTACCTAGAGGAGCAAAAATTACATATTTGAAGACATCATCTTCCTAACTAACAACTTCTGTTCTATTTGGCCACAAAAAAATAAATAGTTGCTATAACATGCATGTGAATCAAATCACGAACATGGCAAAAATTCGAACATAAGTTAACTCCATTGGTTCAATGCTGAGTCCATTTAAAAAATTGTGTTAGTTGGGAACCAATTGATCATTTTTAAGGCGAGATGAAACATTGAGTTGGGAGAGTGAGTACACAAAGACAATGAGAGGGTTGAAGAGGAGGAAGAGGATGGAGGAGGAGGAAGGGCGAAGGGGCTGCGGAACAAATGAGGAAAAAGGGGACGAGGAAGGAGGAAGGTGGCTGCTGGGCTGCGAAACAAAGAAGGAAGAGGGGGGAGGAGTAAGAAAGAGGAGGAAAAGGAATGGGAGGAAGAGGAGGAGGAGGAGGATGATGAAGAAGGGGGAAAGTTTTTATTTTTATTCAGAAATTCTAAATGGCGAGGAAACCAACGAGGGGAGTGAGGTGGAGAGGGGGGAGCCGTTCACTCCTCTTGGGATGCGCGCAAAAAACAATCGCGCACATCTCAAAGGAGATGAACGGTTCCTCCCTCTCCACCTCACTCCCCTCGCTGGTTTCCTCACCATTTAGAACTGCTCATTTTTATTTAAAAAACAACTAATAGATTTTTCTTGAAATGCGTATATAATTTAGTTTGTGCCCTACAATTTTCTTTTAGACGTGTTTATGATTTCAACATAATCCTACAATTTCCTTTGATATGAGATGGCTGAGACACGATTTTTTATCGACAGTCAGATTTTTCTCGAAATACGATTATAATTTCAGTTGGGCCCTAAGATTTTGTTCAAGATGAGATGTTTGAAATACGAAACAATCAATCTCAGCCAGTGATTTGTCAAGAGTATTTTTGTCATTTATTTGAAAACTGACGGTCAAGGAGAAATATTGATTAAAGAATGAGACACATTCCAATTAGCTATTTATTATAGGGGGCAAATAACAATTAACCTTAATATTTATTATATTTTCAATGAATTATCCTAACAAAAAGGAATTAAATGGTTCAAAACATACCCTTATTTTCTTCATGGAAATCTTTAGATGACTTCTGAGGGAAACCCCACACCCGTTTGTCAATTTTGAATTTTTTTTATATAATAAAACTAAAAAATTAAATTACGTGTTTATACATGCAAGGTTTTATACGGAAAAAAAAAAACAATCCTTACTATATATATATATATAAATATAATCCCACTGTCGAACTGATTCATTTGCGGCCTTTCCATCTCTACATATGAGTCCCAGAAAGGCAGAAACCCTAATAAATGAAGTCACTAATGTCACAATATTACCAATGATCCAAAAAACACTCCCCAAAACAACAAGAATATAGCTCCAAATTTATAAAAAGAGGACCACAACAATCAAGAAAAGCTTAAATAGGGTGAAGACACAGCATCAATGAGTGAATTCCCTAACCAACCATTCTTATAAGAGAAAGAAACCCTAAAAAGTCAAATAAATGTAGGTCCCAAATCCCTTAATAAAGCCAAGTTCAATCATTTATCCTTTTCGATCTCTTTAATTAAACACACTCTTAAGGAGGAATGCCTCCCTTTGATTTATAATATAAAATCATTTTTTAATTACATTCTAAGTAGGACTTGCTATCCATCTAAGCAAAAGCCCCGGCCTAAACATCAAATATGGTGAATGATTTTAATCAATCAACATCTATCAATCCCTAATAAATTTATATACGTATGGAGAAAGTTTCAGATGCCATTCACGTATACATACTATAAGTTTGTATTTTAGGTTAAGTAATCCTTTCATAGTCACCAAATCAATCGTTAATCAACTAGTTCGACAAAGTGTCGTGTTTAACTTACAAGACGAACGTCATCACTCACTAAACAGCATAACACTAAAATAATATCTTCGTAACTGTTGGTGTGCTTGTTTAGCAATTTTGTGCCTTTGATTCGTGCTTAATGCATTTCATCAGCTCAAACACTTCATGGTTTCAAACACGTTTTAGAAATGACTGCAAAATGAGGAACTTGATCAACAAATGAAAGTTTCATATACAAGGGGCACCTAACAAAGGACCGCGTACCGCTGAAAACCCAGGAGGCATACAAGTTGAAATAAACATTTCATCACTCGAAACATGCTCATGGGGACATCGATGCTGAAATCAATTTTGGCTTCTTATTTAGAAAGAAGAATGTCAGAGAGGAATGTGATAATCAACAGGAAGTTGTATAAGGGTGGTGGTGGCCAAATGAGTTGTCTGTTAATCACAAGATGGGATGAAGTTAAACATGTACTCCGATTAAGATAAAAATAGAACCCTTAAAGTGAAAGTAGAAAAAAAAAAGCTACAAAAAAGTGAGTACATGATTGTATGGAATAATTGGAACTTACTGTTTATCGACATAAACCCTAAAGTTTTTTAAAACATGTCACAATACAATACACTATTGATGAAGAAGCTCTCTTCTTCTTGTAGGCATGCACATTTCTTCTTTTACTAAAATTTCTTGTAAATAAAGCAACAGATACTTTAAAAGGGAAAATAAATATAAGCAAGAGTAACAAAAAGTTTAAGGGCAGATGGTGATGGCATTTGCTATGACTTTTGAAGGTCACTCAGCCAATCAGAACTTTAGCTTAAAATTTGAAACTCAATTATCAACATAGTTGTAGCAAAAAAGTCTTAAAAAATTCGTTAAGTCGGCAAGATCAAGTGAATCTAATGTTATCCTAGCTTATGGTTTTTCATTAGTTTATTAATTGTCGACATTTGAATGCTTGATCATTCAATTCACGTGTATCCGTATTTGAATTTGCACGATACAAAGATGAAAGCTAGGATGTGGGGGACAAACCCACACAGCTCTAACCACTAGGCCATAACACTATTGGCAGTGTCCGTGAAGTCAACTATAGCTATTGCTCAATGTAATCATAAAGGTGTTAACTACAGCTATTGCTCAATGCAATCATAAAGATGTAAATTATCATATTAACATTAAAATCCACTTTCACTGTTTATAGGCATCTAACAGGCCAGGTAATAAAGCTCCTACAGAAGATAGCAATTAGCAATTTAACAGAGTTTCAGAACAATTGTCCTGATATCGATTCTGGCCTAGCTAGTATAACCGATGAGGCATTTTCTGGAGTTATCAGCTTGTTGCTCGTTGCCCCCCTTGTATAATATGAACTAGTAGTGAGCATGGTTAGTTGGGCATTTGGGTACGTGAAGTCAGTTGTGTGTAAACAAAGAGTAGTAGTGGTACGTAGAGAGAGTAGAGATGATCAACTGGGAATGAATGAAGTTGATGCCAAGTCGTTTTAGGGTTAGATAGAATGTTGGTCCCATCCAGTTGAGGGTGTCGGACCCCTTACGTGAGAGAGAGACTTTTATTTAAAAGGGGCAGAGAAGGACTTGTGTTTTGCCATCATTTTGAGCATCACCACCACCACCACCACCATCACCCAAACAACACAAAAACATATAGCAAATCAAAAAGAACGAGAAGCATAAAAAAAGATAGAGAAGAAAAATAGATGGGGCATCATTCATGCTGCAATCAACAAAAGGTGAAGAGAGGTCTTTGGTCTCCTGAAGAAGATGAAAAGCTCATTAAATATATTTCAACTCATGGTTATGGTTGTTGGAGTGAAGTCCCTGAAAAAGCTGGTAAATAGACCTTTTCTTAGTTCCCTTTAATTTTATGTTTTATCGTATTAAATATTGTCATCGCTAGTCTTGGTTATTTAGTTCTTTGTATCATCAAAAAAACAAGAAGCTTGGGTACAGTGTTGTATTGAGAATAGCAAAGAAATTTGGAGCTACATCCATTTTCATTAGGTTTTATGCTTTGAATGTCAGTACAAGCATGAGTTGCATTTTCTTACATTTCAAGTTAATGAAGTAGTAGAGATGAGGGGCATTCTTGTATGTAAATTATAGTTTGGCAAACTTGAAAAAAAATTTGTTCGAAATATTGGTGCAGGGCTTCAAAGATGTGGTAAGAGTTGCAGATTGAGATGGATTAACTACTTAAGACCTGATATCAGAAGAGGAAGGTTCACCCCAGAGGAGGAGAAGTTGATTATTAGCCTTCATGGGGTTGTTGGCAACAGGTTTAATTGATTGAACCATTTCTGTCTGTTATTCATATAAACTTATTTAAGCGAATTATTTATTTATTTTTTACTTGTTATTGCATTCCCTGACACGCAAGAGGATGACTATGTAGGTGGGCTCATATAGCAAGTCATTTGCCTGGAAGAACAGACAATGAGATTAAGAACTATTGGAATTCATGGATTAAAAAGAAGATACGGAAGACGTCTTCATCGCCTTCGTTAACGACAAAGCCATCCAGTATTGACCTTGTTCAATCAAATTATGGGTTTAATCATGTAGATTTGTCCAGTCAAGACATGGCAACAGCTAAGCCAACAGTGCAAGAAACCATGTTTACAACTCCCTCACCCATTTTCATGTTTGACACTGGCTCAGTCGATGGGATTATTAATAGCAAAAACACTAGTTCTGAGCTTTTTAATGAACCGGCAGGCCTAAATTTGGACACTTGGAATGTAACTAACCACGAAGTACAAGCTCCAATGTTTACGAATGGCACAGTGGATTCAAACTACTTGCCACCATTATTGAACATGGAGAATATTGCACCCATGGAGGTGCAATCATGTAACATCGGCGATAATGGAGAATTGAGCATGGAGTCTTTACAAGGACATGAATTAAATGAATGGTTTGAGGCTCAACAATGCCCAGGGTTTTTGATTTGGGAACATGTTGAAGCTCATCTTGGTGGTGAAGGAGGAGTTGAGTCAGCTAATCCATCCAGTATGGCTGCTACAATGGTGTCTACTTATTCTTCATCTCTGTGAGAAGATTGTCATCCATATACCCTTCTTCCAAAAGGATTTCATGATTTCAAGTGGGTGGTAATTATTTATTTTTTTTCTTTATTTTGGGGTTTTTTTTTTTTTTTGGAAAAGGCTTTGCAATGTGGTGCAACTAAAGCATATGCATGCCATGTTCCATGGTTTTTGAGAGAGAAAAAAGAATAACAATACAAATGATGATGAGTGAACAAAGATCCTGGTTTGTGTGTTTGTTTGTGGAAAATTAATTTCAATTATTTGGTTCCTAAATGTCTTGTATCGCAGAGTAATGTTTTTGTGACATATATATATATATGCAGTTCGCCGAGAAAGTGCTTGAATATAACTATGTGCTGACTTGTAAGAACGAACATGGTAGAGTATATTGCACTACTTGTCATGACGATTAATGGTATAGTTTGATATATATGACATCAAATCTAGTAAAGCTTAAGCTGTTAGTGAAGGCGTGAAGACAATTCATATATATCAACTTGTCTAAGCTTAATATATATATGGAGAGTAAAGTTATTCTCACTGTAGTTACATTGAAGGATCACAAAACTAAATCAATTATGAGACAAAACAAAACACAATAAAAGAAAATTAAAACTATATGCGTAGAATAAAAAGCATGCATGCCAAGCTAAAATGCTTGTTAACTTTAAGTAGAAAAAAATACCGATGAGTCAACATATGAAAGCTAGGGATAAGTTAATTAATAACTATGTAGTTGTTTGTATGTGTGGAATTTAATTAACCATGAGTCGATCCCAAAACCTTTCAACACCAACGTTATGATAACATGTTAGACTTTCATAAGGGGGATGTATCACACATAGTGCAAGGCAATGGACAACAAGAATGCGACTTTAGTCACAATAGTTACATGCAAGATTGCTACATAGAAACTACAAAACAAGACGTAACAAAATAACATCCAAATAAAAAGCGTAGAATGGAAGCACGCATGCTAAGTTATATGGTTGTTGAAAGAAGAAAAAATCGCCACCCATAGTCAACATTTGAAGGAAATGAGTTAATAAACCACTTATGTGGTTGTCGTGTACTTGTATTTTCTTCTTCTTGTTCCCTCAGTTGGGTACTGATTTCGGTTGTTTTTTTTTTCATTGCTTTGTTCACAAGGATTCAACAACAAACCACAAAAATCAATTGTAATTAAGAATTTTTTAGGTTGCTTACTTAGAAAAACGAGTTAGTAGAAATGTCATCTTCATTAAAAGAGAGGGACTCTCTACTGGAACTGATGAAGATTTAGGCAACTGGTTTGAATGAGAAAGAATACTAATTAAACTTGAGGTGCATCCCATATATGGCAATCCTTTTGACAATGAACTATGAACAGTGTTTAAAATATTGCCATGTATGTCATAAACTTAGGCTTATGATATGTCAATAAATTCGATATATAGGTTTTAAGATTAATTGTAGGTTTTCCATCTAGTTGGTATATTTTGTGATCTCGACATATTGAATGTTGGGTCATGGCACAATAGTCGAATGTGTGTGTGAGACACATACATTATATATAGCACAAATTAACCAAATAAACAGTAAACCCTTTGAATGTACTAAGATCAACATCAACCAAGCCGAAATATCAATATCTACTCTCCAACAAACCCAAGAAGAGATGATTCTAAAGCTGGGAATAACCAAATAACAATTCTAAAATTTTTTTCGATACACATTTAACCATTATTCCTCAGGCAATTCCCTTTTTTGTTCTTTTGTTTCTGATGGAAATTTTGGTAAGGAACAGGTCCGGCCTGACCTTTTTTTTCAGTCAATAATTTTCGTTACAAGCATTGTTCACCATCTAGGTACTGCACAAACTGTTCGACGCGAAACGCTGATCATTGTGAAACATTGTTCATTGCGAAAACACTGTCCATCAAGAAACATTGTTAATCACGAAAACACAATTCACACAAAAAAATCCTTTAAATATAAAGAAAACATGTCCTACTCGGCAATGAAACCCTTAATTGGGCCATTTCTAAATAACGTATCTTATCTTTGTTTACTTTTATCTTTTTAGGGTCTGTTTTATAGCATGGGAATTTTAGTTAGAAAATAATTTTCCAAGTAAATTTATTTTCCAATGTTTGATTCGGCACAAAAGTAGGAAAAATAGCTTTTCTGGATGCATTTGATTTTTCTTCATTTTTCAACCCCAATAAAACTATCAAAAATGCTAGAAAATCATGTTTTTGCAACCAAGTTTTGTAACCATGGTGACGTGGCGTGATCTTGAAAGAATGATAAAATCCCCAAAGTGTTTATGTATATCTCGAGGTTGTAAAAAAATTTCCTCTAATGATGCCACATCATCCTGATTATAAAATCTGATTCCTTAGCCTCACTCTAAAACTATTTTCCAAGTAAACATGATACCTTTTAAAATAAAGTTTTTTAGAAAAAAAAACTAGCAAACTCGTAAAATAAAATCCAATTTAAGACTAAGTTTATAATAATAGAATTACTAATATACCATCACAAAGAATATATTCAAGTATATGATTAAAAAAACTATTCTAATAAAGTAATTTTCGTAGTTCTTTTCTCATAAAAGTTATTTATCAAGAAAACAATTTCTCACCAATTAATCAGACCTAGAAGAACCATGGAAGTTTCCTGTGCTTTAATTGCGAAATTCTAAATGTCGAGGGAAAGAGCGAGGAAACCAGCGAGGTAAACGAGGTGGCGGGGGGTGAACCGTTCACTCCCTCGAGATGTGTTTCGCGCGCGCATCTTGAGGGGGTGAACGGTTCACCCCCCGCCACCTCGTTTACCTCGCTGGTTTCCTCGCCCTTTCCCTCGACACATAGAATCGCTCGCTTTAATTTAAAGAAATATTACAAACACTCTTTAGTCTTTCTCCATCTCTCATCATGTTGTATAAAGTTAACCCACATCTCTCTATAATTATCAGTCTTACATTATCGCAAGAAAAAAAAATCTACACAAGAATCAGTTGCAGTTATTGGAGGAGAATAATTGTGCACTTTGATAGCAATTTTGATTCCTCATTCATCTTATCTTTATATTATCTCATCGGTAAGCCCAATTGTCTCTTTTTTAACAAGTCACTTTTTATTATTTTGCACTCGTTTCAATCACTTTTTAGGTTTTCTCCAATATCTCATCGAATCATCCAAACTAATCAGTAATCATAGTAAATTGCCATTACTTGTTCCTAGTAATTATTGGTTTAAGATAATTGGTTCTACAATGTAGAATTGAATAAACACTTGATTTTATACTAAGTAAACATCTTTGAAAAAAATGAAATGCATTGTCATAAAATATGCATGAAATCTAATTTTCTATAATTGGAAAAGGGAACAAAAAAATGTCGTGAAAACTATGTTGGACTTGGGCCCGGCCTGTTTCAGCCAAGCCCTATGCAAAGCCCATTCCAAACCCAAACCCAAACCCCACTATATCCCCTTCTATATAAAATCATCAACATTAGGGTTTTTGAGTTCTTTTGCCCACACACACAGACACAGAGCTCTTCGTCTTCCTGATCTCTGCAGCAAACATGGTAAATCTCTGTTCTTCCTCTCCCCAATTCATATTCGTTTCGTTTTCGATTTCCACACAAAACCCTAACTTTTGTTTCTCTTATTGTACAGATCATCTCCGAGAAGAACCGCAGAGAGATCTCAAAGTACCTCTTCCAAGGTAACACCTTTACATCAACCCTCTGTTCTTCCCCATTTTCGATTTACTCATCCTATCTTTTCTTACAATGGGTTTCTCTATCTCGTCAGAGGGTGTCTGTTACGCTAAGAAAGATTACAACTTGCCCAAGCACCCAGACATCGATGTCCCCAATCTGCAAGTGATCAAGCTCATGCAGAGCTTCAAGTCCAAGGAATACGTTCGTGAGTCCTTCGCTTGGATGCACTATTACTGGTATCTTACCAATGATGGGATCGAGTTCCTTCGCACTTATCTCAATCTCCCATCTGAGATTGTGCCTGCTACTTTGAAGAAGAGTGCTAAGCCTGCTGGAAGACCCATGGGTGGACCACCCGGTGATCGCCCTCGGTATGTTTGATTCATTGATTGATTCTTGGTGTTTTGTTTAAATATGGGTTTGGTTTGTTGTGTGTATTTTGATGAGTTTTTGATATTATGTTGAAATGTGTTTACTTGATTAATTGTTGATTTTGTATTTGAATGTCAGTTTAGTTTGATATTTTGTTGCTAATTGATGTTAATGTACTTGATGTCATGTTCTATTTGTTCGATTGGGTGGATTGTGTGTTTGTCATGCTTCTGTTATTGCACATAGATCATTGTATAATCGACCATGATTTTTACAATTAGGCCAATTGTGCATACATCAAGTTAGCCTCTCTGCTTGAGTCTTATCCGTATTAATTCAAATGGATGTGCACTCCAATGATGTGGCTAACATATTTGCGTTGTGTTGTCACTCAATTGTGTAATTTCTGCCTTTTTGATATTGATTTGGTTTGATTGCTGGTATTTATGTGAATTTGATGATAATATGTTTGAGACTGCTGAATGTTTGATGCTTCATGCTTGCATTTTTATTGGGCTAGCCTGTCTACTTGTTAGAGGATCATAGTCGTGTGTGCTACGTTCCCTCCCTTGTTTTATCATGCGTATGTGATCTTCTCAGTTAAAGGCATTCTCATGTTTTATATTAAATATGTTGCCTGTGCTTAACTGATCAAATATATTGCCTGTGTTTAACTGATCAAAATAAGTGTATAATGTTGCAGTGGCCCTCGTTTTGAGGGAGGAGACAGACCTAGATTTGGTGGTGATCGTGATGGGTACCGCGGAGGACCCAGAGGAGGACCTCCCGGTGAGTTTGGTGGAGGTGACAAGGGAGGCGCACCACCAGAGTTCCAGCCCTCATTCAGGGTAATTTTCTGCATTTTATTGTTTGACTGTTTGATGTACTGTATAATACCAAATCCATCTTCTCTTATTAAATATTCATTTACATTATCAAATGTTTCAAAATTTATTAAAAGCCTGCATTTTGATTTCAAAACCAAAAATTCATTATTTTCTTTTATAGATTTAACTATTTAGTGAAACGTGAATTATTGCATGCATTAGTGTGCCATCTTAATGCAACAAAGGGAACATTTAGTGTTGTTTATGCGAGATAAAGTTGCTACAGTGGGTTTGGGCTGTTGACATCTTCCTTTTAAGAGACTTTCTCCATTATCATTAACATAGTGGTGTTTTCCATGCTCTCTATTTTGTATAACTTGATTACACCAATGCATCTCCACACTTCCCTGTGGATAGAATATTTTTGATTATCCAATACACAAATGTGCGAGTTGTTAGTCATCAAAATGGTTAGATATGTTCTTTTCTTGGTTTTCTATTCCACCAAGAGATATCGTAGTAGATAAATGTGCTGAACTTTACTTCTACGAGTAAGATGAATGGGATTGAAATGTGTTAGAGCATTCTAAATAATGGTTACTGGTGAAACCTGAGTCATTTGAAACTTATTGTGGTGAGTGAGATTAGAGTTTTTTTTGTAAGGAAGATAAATGTTAAAGTACTAGTGAAGAGCGATTGATCTTGGAGTGATCGATCAAAATTGAAGGCTACTTGAAACACACCGTTGAAGGCTACAAGGATTGTGAGATGGGACAATTTGTCATATCTAAGTTTTGGTGTTGTTGATCTGTTATGTGTTCAGAATTATCTAGTTATGTTAATATTCAACCGTTGTAATACTTGCCTAAATACATGTATAAATCCTATTGATTTATTAGTTTGTATTGTATTATAATTATATATATAATGTGTAAAACCTTGTTTTATTTGAAGATGGTAAAGAAAGTAGAAAATATGGGTGTATTTAGCAAATTATTAGTGAAGATTTGGGTTCTGTTTGATTATAACATGGTTTTGATTAGAATATGATTTTGGACTTAGGGCATTGGGAATGATAGTCCAATACCTCACCCATCACATCCTTTTTCTTTAAACCTTACTTTTAATGGGTCTTCACCCATTTTTTTGGTGAGCAGTTAAGAGATTGAAATAAAGAGAGAGAGAAATTGAGGGGGTTTCAAGCTTATCGGAGATAAATCAAAACTAATTTGAGGGAATTATTGATCAGTATTGCGAAGATGAAGCTTGTACTTGGCTCGAGTGTCGTTTTGGTTTGGTTTGGGATGTTGAATTAGGTATTTTTCAACACGACTTACATTTCTTTGTAATGTTGAGTTCATTAATAAAAACATATCAATAGAAAGTTGAATATGTAAGCTTTTCATAGGTATATAGATCACTAATTTTGGCACATAATTGTACTAGTTACAATTGAGCAAAAGCTGCTTTGTACGAAGAGTTTAATGTAAAATAGAGATATACATGGTCGTTTGGGTATATTCATCGTTGAATGTCTCTCGTTGTGATCCATAATATGTTTAAATGAGAATACCTTTGGATAGTTTGAGATGAATTTTTTTTTAATGATGGGTAGAATGCTCGATTTGGATGAGAATTGAGAAAGCTACACTGAATTGAAAACTGCAGGTTGAGCAAAATTTGGTTTTGTTTTGGTTGAAATGGTGATGGCGTCATCGCTCAACTTTTACACTGTTGAAAACTGCATGCTGAGCAAAATTTTAATCGTACCTCTGTCGCAGTTTACACTGTTTCTATTGTGATGCCAATATTTAATTTTAGGAATAAATTTATTTTGCATCAAAATTTTCAAATGTTCAAAAAGGAACTAGATAGTATAGGGCCACTTACTTTAGAAAGTTAGTTTAGTAAAATACGGAAAGCAATATGGTACAAATTTGGACATGCTACACAACTTTCTAGTTCAACAATAAAATAAGTATGATTTTAGTATACATATATAGTAAAAGTAAAATACTAAAATTTTAAATCTGGTCAAAGTTCGATCAAAGTCAAGCGATGGCGTGGGCATGACATCATCGTCTTATTCACTGTTCATCGTGCAGTTTTCAATTCAGTGTAACTTTCTTAATTCTCATCCAAATTGAACATTCTATCATCATTGGAAACCTCTTATCCCAAACACTATCCAATGGTATTCTTATTTAAACATATTATGCATTTCAAAGACAAATATTTGTCAATAAATCGACCCATACGACCAAGTGCACCTCAATTTTACATACAGAGCAATTTTTGTTTTTATCAATTATCGCTAGTGCAATTTTGTACCAAAATTAGTGATCTACATGCATATAAAAAAACTTACATATTCAACTTTCTATTGATGTATTCTTATTAATGAAATTAACACTAAAAAAAATGTAATTCGTATTGAAACATACTCACTTCAATATTCCAAAGAAAAAATAGTCAAATAATCACCTTTAATTCAAATATGAATTTAATGGATTAGGTAGATCTTACTCACAATCAACAAATGCAACACTGCAAGCCCTCCAATTCGACACCGGAGCCAAGTACAGTCATACTCTTTGCAATATTCACCAAGAATCCTTTTGAATTAGTTTCGATTTATCTCCGATAAGCTTGAAACCCCTCACAATCTCTCTTTTTCTTTATTTCAATACTCATTAAAAGTTGGTTTTGGACTCTCATTTCGAATAGCTCAAGTCCAAAATCACATTCTAATCAAACAACGCTCAAAATCATGTTATAATCAAACAAAACTCAGATTGGGTTTCACTAATAATTTGCAAACACACCCACACTTTCAATTTTCTTTATCCACTACAAATAAAACAAAGTTTTACACATTATATATAATTATAATACATTACAAATTAATAAATAAATAGTGTTTATACTTATGTAATTAGGTGAGTTTTATAATATATATACCTCAAAAGCAACACACCAATCATGCACAGATTCAAGGCTGCTGCCTGCGTATATCTTTATTATTTTAACAAGAATCTAAAACAATAAATTGGAACTTTATGTACAATTTTTTTTTGTCAATGTTGGTGAAAAAGTCCGGGTGTTATAGCAGTATTGTCTTGCTCTGCGTATCAACTATGAATGATTGTTTCTTGTGCATTGTTTTGAAAGTGAATGTCATACTTGCAGGGTGGCAGAGGTGGTTTCGGTCGTGGTGCAGGCCCAGCTGGGGGTGCTGGTCCAGCAATCTAAAATTTGAAATGAAGTCATGGTCTACTTTTTTTTTGCAAGTTTGAGTTTGAATCTTTTCAAATGTAAGAAATGTGACCTATTTATTTTGTAGGATGAGGCGAACTGCAGTACTAACATTGAATTTATAGTGGATTTTCTATTTTGTCGATGTTTATTTTGGTTGATACATCGAGGAATTCCTATATAAGTAGTTCTACCTATTTTTATCTTTTTCTCAAAATAGAGCATGTTTTCCTTTGGATTTGCAGAATGGCGAAATTTTTTCTTGCGCCATCCGACCATGCGAAAATATTTTTCATGCTGTACAGTCCTGAATGATTCTTCGGATGACTCAAACCAAGTCTGTTTTTAAATCATTCTGGAGTTGTGGAAGGTCTGTTTAACACTTTAACCAAAGCACTGATGGCTCATTTAGGAGAAACTGTTACTAGGTGAGGAAAGCACCCAGTCAACATGAAGAAGATTGACTATACTTTCTTCAATGTCCTGTGCATTGGTGGAGGACTTTTAATTGGCAAAACAATGAATATCTACACTGTAAAAGCAAAAAATGTAAGTGTGAGGAAAATGGTGAGGATAACAGTGAGGGGGGAGGGGGGCCGTCCATCCCCGGGATATGTGCGTTGACTTTTTGTCCGTGCATCCGGGGATGGACGGCCACCACCCCCTTGCTGTTTTCCTCGCCATCATTTTCCTCGATAGTTAGCCGGGTTCATGTAAAAGTGTAAATCAACTTTTCAAGAGGGAAGCTTCTTGTGACAAGCTTCTTGTAACATGTTGGCAATTGACAACACCTTCCAAACAACACTCTTTTGAAGTGTTGGGTAACCAATTACCAACTGAGAGGGTAACATGGTGCTACCATTGCTATTTCTTCGCCAGATGATTTCTGAAGCTAAAACTAATTATGATAGCAGATGAAATCTGAAGCTAAAACTAATTATGATAGAGTTCGGCCTAATTTAATGGTAGTAAAGTCGACACGACTGACTTTTCAAATATTCCTATTACATATGTGGCCAGATTAAAAAAAAGAAGAAGTAATAATAATAAATATTTTTTTTTCCTTTTCTTATTATCTAACAAAACTTTGTCGATGCAAATTTATTCTGAAGAAGTCGTTCACAAAACTTGTATTTTATTAATTTTCTGATCATGTAAATATTTTAATTGGTTTCCATTTTTAGAAAACCAAATTATAAACATTGTTTTCGATCATTGATTCTTGAATCACTCAAAAATCATGAAACAAGTAGTGTGATTAACATGAGTTTGCTTTCATACCACTTAGTGCAGTTTTAATTTTCTACTTAGAAAGTTTATAGAGCTTACATTGGAGAAGTAAATTTTCAGCGTGGCGTCAATGATTTTGACTTAAGTTAGAAAAGATAATTTTTTTAGTTCATATAGATTGAAATTAGCCGAAGATTAAATATGGTAGTAAACACATTGTCATGTACGTGAAGACCCATGACTTTTATTAAGTATGAACTTAGAAAAATTCATAAGATTTTCCATTATAACTCGAAAAGAAACAATTTGAGAAAAAGTGGACAAGATAAAAACTAAATTTAAAGCAAAGCTGAATGTTTTCCATTAAAAGACTTATTAAGTTATAAGGTTTTCAATTATATAGATTCTAACACTAAATTTGAAGCAAACTGAATGTTTAGGAGAGAATGGGTTTCCATTACTATTGTTTGACAATATTAGAAGATTTCTTAAGTTTAAAGCAAAACACGTCGACTGCAAAGCTTGTGAGCTTTCAAACATTTCCCGATTTGTGATTAATTTAATTATTTGCAAATTTAAGAATTGGGAGTTGATCCTATATGTTTTTACCTAGGGAAAATTTAAAAGAAGAAGATGTTTCAGAGATTACAAAGGATGTTGACAAAAAGATTAGATAGCTGCGCATTGGTCTAGCCATCTAAAATTTCCAGACATAATAAAGACAAACACATTGTTTCTCGAATATTATTAATATTCTTCAGTTACCTCCAACATATCAATTCCTGACTCATGGCAGTTAATTTTGAAACTAATAAACATTTATAGAATGGGACAGATCAATCATCACTTAGAAATCATGAAACAAGTATTGTGATTAACATGAGTCAGCTTTCAGACCACTTAGAGCAGTTTTACTTTTTCTACTTAGAAAGTTTCAATTGAGCTTACATTGGAGAAGTAAATTTTCAGCTTGGCGTGAATAGTTTTGACATAATTTACAAAAAGATTTTTTTTAAGTTCATATAGATTGAAATTAACCACAGAAGAGTAAATATGGTAGTAAATGCATTGTCATGTACATGATGCTGGACCGATGAATTTTATCAAACAATGGGCCATGAACTTAGAAAATTTCATAAGGTTTTCCATTACAACTTGAAAAGAAACAATTTGATAAAAAGTTGACAATGAAAACTGAAAATTACTGAGAAACTTGAAATACTAGATCACATTCAACTCTAAACTTTGTTAGTAATTTTT
The DNA here is from genome assembly GCA_003290165.1 of Berberis thunbergii. NCBI lineage: Eukaryota > Viridiplantae > Streptophyta > Magnoliopsida > Ranunculales > Berberidaceae > Berberis > Berberis thunbergii. Next base: position 27,415 of record QNQO01001930.1, read on the forward strand.
ATAAACTAGACACCATCATAGAATTCTATCAGACAAACATCCATACTCGTAACAAAAGAACACAAAGAAACCAGAGTGTTTGTCAATTTAGTGCACTTTTTACTTTCATTGTTCACTTAGGCTTAAACCAAAAGTTTCATCATCTACTTGAGTTTTCAATTGATCGAGCTTATTCTCTTTAACATCTTAAAATTTTAAAAGTTTTCGAGTACTAAGCTTCAACTGATGAACCATCCAACTTAAGTTTTCAACATCTTAAAATCTTGCAATAATGGTGATTCGCGGTTTAGCTTGCTGCTGGCTGATGAGTTTGCCTGAAAAAGTGTAGTCTTGATTGATTGCTAAAATATGAAACTATAAATCAAACAAGCTAACAGTTCTTATGGCAATTCATAACACCTTCCTCTCCAAAATAAACAATTTGTCAATGGTAAGTAACTAATTTCCAAAGCCAACGGATTGGACAACATGGTTCCACTTTCCACTTCTACCATTGCGATCTCTTCCCCAATGATTTCTGAAGCTACAATGTTTAGGAAAGATGTAAAGCTCACACAGACATTGCAGGTTCAACAACTTAAGAATTCGCTCATCCAGAATGTTGGATAGGCACACTATTGCCCATTTATAACGTAGTCAGGCTTTTTAAAACATTTTGAGGCTGTTGAGTGTCTATGAACCAATCCCCAATCCAAGTAAATGAGCATTGTGGGATCCATAAGAAACGTTGACATTATGATTAAGTTATTACATTGGTCCATTCCTATACCAAATTTACTTTCACATATGTTTATATATATAAAAAAAGTGAGGCTACGAAATCAGGTTTTGTAAATATGTTTTGCAATCAGGATGATGTGGCATTGTTAGAGGAGTTTTTTACAACCTCGAAGATACACATAAAATCTTTGGAGGTTTCATCATTTTTTTTTCAGATCATGACACGTCATCCTGATTACAAAACATGGTTGCAAAAATCAGGTTTCCTAGCATTTTTGAAAAAAAAAAACTTAATTGCTTCGTTCATAAATCCATATTTGCTTTTTTGTTAAATGTAAGAACTATGTAGGAGAACCTCCGAAATAAGCAGACCTTGAGAATGACAATGCTCGGCCCAGCTGTTTAGAAGTATGGCTGATTGTGCGTTTAAAAAAAAAAAACTAGCTGGACCTAACTAGTAATTAATTACAGGAAAAAAAATTAACAAAGAACATCACAGTACTAGAAGAATTGTGCATTAGCTAGAAGAATTGTGCATTAGGGAACCTAGTGTATAAATACTTGTACTGCTAATTAGCCATTAATACAAATATGAATGAGCCAAGTAGAATACAAGAGTATCAAGAAGAAGTTGAGAATACACAAAACCACTGCTGATTGAATATCATTTCTTCAGTTTCCTCCAACACATCAATCTTACCAAATTATGAATCAAGAAATTAATAAACATTAAAGAATGATACAAGCCCAAATCAATAATAAGATTGTTTATTTATTTGACTCCATCATTTAGAAATCATGAAACTAATGTGGTTGACATGAGTTAGCTTTCATGCCATTATACTGAAGTTTTACTGACATTTTCAGTGTGATCATTTATGAATGAGATCAATGAGTTTGAAACAATTACAAATGATTGTTTCTAGTTACAACATTTCAAGTCAACTAATGGGTTAGATGGTTGATACCCCTTCGAAGAAATCAAGCAATTTAAGAAATCTGGGATGACTTCAAAACCAATTTGATATCCAACTCCGGGATTACATTCAATTCTGAAAACTTTGTAATAAACGTTTTACATTAGACACAACGATACAACTGTTTTGATTACCAACCATACCATTAACAGAGAACAACGAAATTAACACTGCTAAATAATACTGAAACCATCAGCACAAAACTTTTCAGCGAATCGGCACCACATAAGAAGTTTCATATCTGTTTAATCAACTTCCTCCATCTTGCTCTCCTCATTGGTATCTTCCTCCAAAGCAGGAAGATCGACATCATCATCAGCAGTCTCGTTCTCATCAATGTTCAGACCCAGTTTCAACATCCTGTGAATCCTTCCGGCAAATGTGTTAGGATCCTCGAGACTGAATCCGGAAGTAAGCAATGCAGTTTCATAGAGAAGATACACCAAATCCTTCACCGACTTGTCATTCTTGTCAGCCTCAGCTCTCTTCCTTAACTCCTCCACAATCCCATTATCAGGGTTGATCTCCATGGTCTTCTTGCTTGACATGTAAGAACTCATGCTGCTATCCCTCAATGCCTGAGCCTTCATGATCCTTTCCATGTTCGCAGACCAGCCATACTCTCCAGTCACCAAGCAACAAGGCGAATCAACAATCCTATCTGACACAACCACCTTCTCCACCTTGTCTCCCAATATCTCCTTAATGGTCTTGCACAAGTTCTCAAAGGATTTCTTCTTTTCCTCCCTGTTCTTCTTCTCTTCCTCAGTCTCATCATCAAGCTTCAACCCTTCCTTGGTCGCCGAAACAAGCTTCTTCCCATCATACTCCTTCAATTGCCCAACAGCATACTCATCGATTGCATCCACCATATAGAGAACCTCATGGCCCTCTTCTTGAGTCTCTCCAAGAAGGGAGAGTTCTCCACAGCCTTCTTGCTTTCTCCAGTAATGTAGTAAATGTCCTTCTGTCCCTCCTTCATTCTTGTGACATAGTCCTTGAAGCTAGTTAACTCATCACCACTCTTGCTAGAATAGTATCGAAGCAAATCCGCAAGCTTAGCCCTATTTTGACTATCTTCATGAATACCCAACTTCAAATTCTTCGAAAACGCTTCATAAAACTTGTTGTAATCCTCCTTGTTCTCCGCAATCTCCTGAAACATTTCAATACACTTCTTCACCAAATTCTTCCTTATCACCTTCAGAATCTTGTTCTGCTGAAGCATCTCTCGAGAGATGTTCAATGGAAGATCATCCGAATCAACAACCCCCTTCACAAACCCTAGGTACTCCGGAATCAACTCTTCACAATTGTCCATAATAAACACCCTCCTGACATAAAGCTTGATGTTGTTCATCTTCTTCCTCGTATCAAACAGATCAAACGGAGCCCTCTTCGGCACAAACAGTATAGCCTTAAACTCAAGCTGCCCCTCTACTGCAAAGTGCTTAACAGCAAGATGCTCTTCCCAGTCATTTGTCAAGCTCTTATAGAATGCAGCATACTCCTCCTTACTAATCTCCTCCGGCTTTCGCAACCAAATTGGTTTCTGCTTGTTAATCTGCTGCCACTCATGTGAAACCTCCTTCACCTTCTTCTTCTTCTTGGTTTCCTTCTCCTCATCGACCTCTTCCACTTTCCCCTCCTCTTCTTTCTTGGTCTCCTCATCTTCATCATCACTCACCTCCTTTTCTGTTGTCTTCTCAGTCCAGAGGTAAATTGGATAACTGATAAACTCCGAGTGCTTCTTCACAAGATCCTTGATTCTCCTCTCCTCCAAGTACTCCAACTATATAACATTCACAACATAACATCAAATTTTTTGCAAAAACAAAACATACCCAAGATTGTGATTTCGTTTAGTGAAATTTCGACACATATTTCAGATTTCAAAAAACATAATTCAGATTTCAAAAGAGATATTTCAAGATAAAAAATAAAAAATAAAAAATATTTTGCCAAATTTTGACATATTTCGAGAAATCAGTTGATCATACCTGATCCTCTTTGAGGAAGAGAGTGATCTTAGTGCCTCTACCAAGTAGCTCACCATCAACATCTCTGGTAACAGTGAAAGACCCACCAGCTTGAGACTCCCAAACATACTGTTCATCGTCATTGTGCTTCGTTGACACAATGACCTTCTCTGCAACAAGATATGCGGAGTAAAACCCGACCCCGAATTGCCCAATCATGCTAACATCCGCTCCTGCCTGCAATGCCTCCATGAACTCCTTCGTACCTGACCTCGCAATTGTCCCCAAATTATTCACCAAATCTGCAAAACCACATCAAACAACTCAAAACCCAGTCCTCGAATTTCAAATGAAAAGCAAAGCAGAAATCAAATATCTCGAATTCTAACATTCTAACCTGATTTGGTCATTCCAACGCCGCTGTCAATAATGGAGAGAGTCTTGTTGACCTTATCAGGTACAATCCTGATGAAGAGCTCTGGTTGTGCATCGAGTTTGCTCTTGTCTGTCAAACTTTCGAACCGGATCTTGTCCAAAGCGTCGGAGGCATTGCTGATGAGCTCGCGAAGGAAGATTTCTTTGTTACTGTAAAAGGTGTTGATTATAAGACTGAGTAGTTGATTGATCTCCGCCTGGAAGGCGAAGGTCTCCACATCTCCAACCATCTGAACATCCGCCATGAAACACACAACAAAGAGAATTTACACTGTAAACACTAAACACTTAAAAACGGTGAAAACAGAGCACACGAAGAAACAAAGATTTAGATCGACTTTGGTGAAAACTCTTCGATGGGGTTGGAGAGGAGACGAAAGGGTATTAATGAGAGAGAAAAGAGAGGTTCTGGTCGATTCTAGAGAGGGAACGAAGGGAGCTCATCTTGATTTCTCTCTGTTTCTCGAGTGTTCTTTTGATTCTTTGGGTTTCCTGGTTTGAGCGGTCTCGCGAAGGTTCTTTGGAGGAATTTTTGGGCTTTGTTCATGGGCTTTCAATGTGACTAAAACGGGCCACGTCCAACAACCAGTCTACTTTGTCTCACCACCAATTTCTATGCTCCAACACAATCTAATCTTTTTTTTTTTTTTTTTTTTAATATTAACCTCTAGTGGGGAGGGGCAACTATGGAATGTCAGACCTTAATTACTTATCAAAAAATGACTTATAAACGCTACGAGCTACATTACGACGTTACCCGTATGAAAACCAAAGCAAAAACTAAAAGCAATGAAAAACCATTACAAAACTTAAAGCAATCAACTGAAATCAGCCCACAGTCAGCTCCCAGCAACCCAAACAGCACCAGCAATCTCTGTTTCGCAGCAGTAGAAACACCGCAATCCTCCCTAACAATGCAAAGCAAACGAAACTGCAGCGCACCCTGCCTGGGTCTGAGCTGCAGTGTTCGGATCACCAACGCAGCACTACGCGTGTTCCTGCGACAAAGCCCGAATGTACGCCGGACTGCCCAAAACAACCCGCATACACACGTTCCAACCGCATGTCGCAACATCTCAGCTAGCCGCAACCTAATCAGGCCGCAGCACTCAGAAAACAAAACAACAGCCTCTTTAGGCCGTGTCCACATAGCACAGACCAGACCGCAACAGTAGGCCCTGTTCGTGTCAACACCGCGACAGACAGCAGCAACAACAACAGGGTACGCTCTGTTTTGCGAGAGCCCGTCTAGTTCCGTTCCTTCGACTTGTCCTACAAGCAAATTTCTACAAGCCAATTGAGCAGAGTGGACAGAGTTGTCGCACTCCCAGCAGTTCGCGTGATCCTGCAGGCCAAAACAAAACAGCTCGCCACAAAAAGACGCAGCTGGGTGACACACGCCGAACTTTCTGCAGTTTTGCCCCAGCAAAATTTCCCAACTTACACGCATCAACACATAAAAGCTGCCTCTACTCATCGTCATGGCGAATGTACGCCGTTTGTAATCTGTCGAGCACAATCAAGTCTGCTACTCTCCTAGGAAAGTCAGTTCCCTTGAAGGAAACAGTCTGATGGTCCTGTAGTGCTCTAGTAGCTCAATCCATGTTGCTATTATGAGTAATACTATAGCGCACCGGGGGTTAGCCTGGTGCTACCCCACCATCCATTTTGCCTCGAGATAGGTGGGGGTAGCATCAGGCTAACCCCCGGTGCACTTAAGAATTTTCGTGCTATTATAGTCTTATTAGTTTTTACTAAGGAGTAGACTAGCTCTACGTGCACATATATTCAATGTTTCGTTTCTTAACAATTCATAATTTTAATAAGAGAAAATTAAAATGATAGGGAATTTGGTTATAAATCATTCAATCGTTGTAAATTAATGTGTAATATTCTAATAAACTTATGAAAATTTAATGATAGAGAAGTTTATAGTCACATGCTATAATTTATGTAAAGCCAATTGTATTAGAAGAAACAGAAAGGTTCAGATTTTGCAATCATCCAAGTAACCCTAAATCGTTTGAATTATGTGAATAATAATACATCATCAAGGAGCCTGGAGGCTATTTGATGGTCATTGCAACACGTAGCGTGTCTGCAAGATAATTCATTAATCACTCTTTATAATTATCTACGCACAGTCTATGTGAAACCTACAACGAGAATTTTGAGTTCTTTGGGTTTTATCTTTATTGATAATGGTTCAGTTGGAGAATGACACATGGTTTCTCATGCTTATATTGGTCGTAAATTCAATTACAATGAAAAAACCATAATAATTGCGGATTAGTTATGCCACCAATAATGTTTCCATTGGACAATGACCTAATGAGAGAAAAATTTTTTTCCCATCAAGTGGAATTCATAAGGTTCATGCAAATAATTGCATGTAGTCAAGTAGATGGAGATTGTAATTAAAAAAGGAAAAATTCTAAATGACGAGGGAACCAGCGAGGGAGGGGGTGAAGCCGTTCATCCCCCTTGAGATGCGTGCAAATCCGTGTCTCGAGGTGCTTTACCGTCTCCCTTGCTAGTTTCCTCACCCATTCCCTCGACATTTAGACAACCCTTAAAAAAGTAGAGAGAGATGTGTTTGATGGTGGTTTTAACCTGTAAATAAAATAATTGGAGAATTATATTATTGTTGTGTTAATTGTTTGACTAAATACAAGCCTATATAAGCTAATTTTGCCCTAACGTTGTGGAAACAGGAAACATAATACTTTTTATTCTATTATGACTTTCCTAACATATTTTATACCGACTTTCCTATTATGTAATATATGTAGAGTTTCTTTCTGTAACACTCCCCTCAAGTTGGAGTGTATGTTTGTAATACAACTTGCTAAGAAGATTATCAAATTGATAAGTGCTCAAAGCTTTAATGAACAAATATGTCAGTTGATGTAGTGTTCCAACATGCTTAGTCTGAATAGTACCCTCTTGTATATTCTCTTTAATCAAATGACAATCAATCTCGATATGCTTCGTTTGCTCATGAAAAATCGAATTAGATGCAATATGGAGTGCAACCTTGTTGTCACAAAACAAGAGGGTTGTCTGAGGATGATTAATGTGCAAATCATTAAGAATGTACCTCAACCAGGTTAACTCACAGACTGTGGAAGCTATGGTCTTATATTCAGCTTCAGCTGTAGATCTTGCCACTGTAGTTTGTTTATTAGCTTTTCAAGAAATTGGTAAATTGCCAAACATGACACAATAACCTGTAATGGATCTCCTAGTATCTCACTATCTCTACATCTAGCTCAATCTGCATGACAATAAACTTTCAACTGTAATGAGCTGGTGGAAAAGAAAAAAATACATTGTCCTGGTGAAACCTTGATATAACTCAAGACCTTGTGTGCAACATCCAAATGTGGTATTATGGGTTTGTCCCTAAACTGACTTAGAACTTGTACAGAATAAACAAAATATGGTCTCGTGATCGTTAAGTATATCAACCTTCCAATGAGCCTGCGATATGTTGATGGATTTGGTAGTAATCTCCATTATCCTGTATGAGCACCAAATTTTAATCCATAGGATAACATGAAGACTTTGCTTCAAAATACCTTGTGTTCTCCAATATTTCAAATTCATATTTTCGTTGAGATAAAACAATCCCTTTGGATGACCTCGCGACTTTAATGCCAAGGAAATATTTCAATTTTCCTAAATCTTTGAGTTTAAATTTTGCAGCCAAAAATTGTTTTGTTTCTTCAACGTATTGGAGACCATTACCTGCCAATATTACATCATCAACATATTCGAGAATTGCAGTAAAACTATTACCCTTGGATCGGACGAATAATGAGTAATTTGCCTTAAACTGATTGTAGTCTGCTGATATGAGAATAATGAAAACTTAAGGAACCATTATCTCGAGGCTTGCTTGAGACCATATAAGGACTTGTTCAACTTGCATACTCGAGTTTCCCCATTTCGGCCGAATCCAGGAGGAAGACTCATGTACACATTCTAAAAAAGATCACCATAAAGAAAAACATTGTTGACATAAATGCTAACCCTGTGTGGCTGCAAGAGCAAAGAAAAAACAAACAATAGTCAATTTAGTAACAAGAACAAATGTCTCTTTGTAATCAATACATTCAACTTGACTGTATCCTTTAGCTACAAGACGAGCTTTGTAGCGGTCAACACTACCATCTGGATTAAGTTTGATCTTATAGACCCATTTACAACCAACTAGATGTTTGCCAGGAGGAAGAGGCTGTAAAGTCCAAGTGTTATTGGTTTTTAGAGCATCAATCTCACTTCTCATGTCTTGACGCCACTTTGGATCCTGCATAGCCTGCATAAAACTATTCTTTGATTAAAAAATAGAAGTAGAGTAAGCCTTGTGAGAGGTGGATAAATGGTCATAGGTAAGAAAATAAGAAAAGGGGTAAACAATACTTGTAGAAGGCCCAACGTTTGAAGCAGATGAGTGAGATGATCGAAAAGGAAATTGAGCATCAAGATGATATTGTTGAAGATAAGATGGTTCACGGGTGGCACGAGTAGATTGTGAGGTGGGAGAGGGGGATCTTCTAAGGGTGGAATAAGGGCAGGGGCGACCTCTTGGGGTTCCGGGGTTTCCAACCGGTCGGTGATGGAGGCGTCAAATTGGGCAACTGGTTGGTGTGAGTGGTCCGACCGGTCAGAGAAAAGCACCGTTGGAGGATAAAAAAACAGAGCATGGGCAATTGGTTGGGGAAGTGTGTCGGACTGGTCAATAAGGTGATTGAGCATTTTGTCAGAAAATTAAGGAAAAATCTCCTCATAAAAGATGACATCACGAGAAACAATGACATTTTTGTGGGTGAGATCATAGACTTTGTATCATTTTTGCTTGTAAGGGTATCCAAGAAAGACAAATTGACTAAAACGAGCTCAAATTTGCTAGGACATTGGGCGTGTTTGGAAACGAAACATAGACAACCAAATACTCGAAGGTGAGAGTAGGTGGGTGGTTTGTTATAGAGAAGTTCAAAGGGCGTTTTGCCTTTAAGAACAAAAGATAGTGTGCGATTAATGAGATAGGCAGCGGTGAGAATTGTTTTTCCCCAAAAATGTTTAGGGAGATGTGCTTGAAACAAAAGAGCACGAGCGACTTTCAAAAGATGTCTATATTTGCGTTTCGCCACCCAATTTTATTGTGGCGTAGAGACACAAGAAGTTTGATGGGTAATGCCTTTTGAAGCATAAAAATCAGTGAGAAAAAATTCAAGTCCATTATCACAGCGAATGGTTTGAATTTTGGAAATAAAATTGGTTTTCAACATAATTAATGAATGAAATTAAGAGTGTGCGTTTGTCACACTTGTCTTTCATGAAATAAATCCAAGTACATCGTGTATAATCATCTACAATAGTGAGAAAATAATGTGCTTCATATCCTCCCAAAATGTCAACATGTAATAAGGAAAAAGTAATAGTACTCGAAATATGGGATGAACAAAATTTATTTCTAGTTTGTTTGGCCAAAGGACAAATAACACATTTATTGGAAACACAAGTACTAGCATCGCGAAAACAGACAGGAAGAAGATGAAGAGTTTTGTCCAAAAGGTGACCTAGGCGGTTGTGCCATAATATATGGTTATTGTCTTGAGTGGTGTGACAAGCGGTGGAAGTTGTGGTGGTGGTGTCGTCCAGGTGTACAAACCATCAAGATCAGTTGCTGTCCCAATCATTTTCCCCGAATGGAGGTCCTGTATCAAACAAGAATTTTTGAGAAAAATGTGACAAAAAGATAATGTTTTGTGAGTTTGCTAATAGAAATTAAATTAAGATTAAAAGAGGAAACACAAAGAACATCACACAATGTAAAAACAAAAGAGAAAGTCATGGTGCCAATGTGTGTAACAACAACAAGTGTGCCATCAGGAAGCTCAACGGTTCTATTGTGGGAAGGTTTGAAAGAAGTGAGTAAATGAGGGTTATGAACTATATGATCAGTGGCGCCGCTATCAAAGATCCAAGATGAACGAGAGTCATGAGATTTGAGAGAGAATACTATACCTGTCAATTTTGTAATAGAAAGGTCATTACCAATATTGTGGGCCTTGGACTTGTTGTATGGTGATGTGGTGGAACCACTGCTTGTATTATCGCCCATGGTGGTGGCGACTGTACTGGTGGATTTGAACTCTAGGGTCCAAATAGTTTTTGCTTGTGTGGTGGTAATGAGTAAAGCTCGGGGTGCAAATAGCCCAAAGCTTTAAAACAATTTGAGATTTCTTTCCCTTTTTTTTATTCTTCCTCCTCACGTTTCATCCCTGTTTTACAGTGTGTGATTGAGTTACTAGGGTTGAGAAAATGGGTGAGAAAAGGGGCGTTGGACAAAAAGATGTTGGACAGAGAAGAGGGGATGTTTTGGATGCAGCGATGGTTGACTGCGAGGTTGCGACGTGATGAAGAACCTGTTGAGATTCCTCCGCTTGAAGTGAGCGGATCTCCGCTTGATGATGGAGATATATGTTCATGAAGATATCATTTGATCGAGATGAAGAAGATCACGCTGATCTGATCTGAGACGCTGATCGAGATTGATGCTCAATGGCGATGGACGACGATCTGATGGTTGTGCCAATGATAAGATGATCGTTGATCTGAAGATGATATAATATGATTGTTTTGTTGATCTGAAGACGATCTGAGATGATCACGATTTGAAGACATTGAATGATGTTGATCACGACGATCAAAATCTGAAGACGATTGATGATTGTTATTGATTGGAGATCACGATTAATGAATGTTGTTCAAGATCTGAAGGCGCTGAATGATGTCGATCACGATTGATGAATGTTGATCAAGATTTGTGGCGAGGACTGTTTGTTGATTGGAGATGTTTGATATGTTGTGATAGAGATCTCTCACAGGGTTGATTTGTTGTGAGAGAGATCTCGCTGTTGATTGGAGTTTGAGTGGTTTGTTGTGAAAGAGATTTCTCTGTTGATTGGGGTTAATGCTTGGCGATGACTATTTGTTGAGGGGTTGGGGGGTTTGTTGTGGGAAGGGTTTGATTCATCAGAGAAAGTGCATTTACAAGGGGGTATTCAATCATGAATTTTAATAGAGTCTGAAAGACTTTAAATCTCATGGATTTTAATAGAGTCTGAAAGACTTTACAGAATTCACTGGATTTTAATGGATTTTATGTGACTGAATTTTGTGGAATTTACAGAATCCACTGGATTTTGATGGATTTTTATTATTGAATTTTCTGAATTTTATAAAGGATTGTTATGGATTGCACATAATTCTAAATACACCATATCATGGATTGCACATAATTCTGAAGACACCATATCGTCTTTGACTCATTTCTTCTTCCTTATTAAAAAATGAATCTAATTTTTAAGTAATAAAAGTTCCACATTGAATGAATGCAAGTTTTTGCAGAAAAACAAAATAAAAATCAACCCCATACTGAAATTACAACTAAATCAAATTTTATACCTGCAAGATCTTGGCAAGCATAAAATCATCCGGGGTCAGGCAAGTTTCCTTCCTCCATCATCAAAAAGAAAAGCTCAAAAATTTCGCTCCATTTTCGTTCTCTAGCATACGCACCAATCATAGCTGACCAAAATCCCTTCTGTCACTCATTTCATCAAACACCCGGCGAGCATCCTCCAATCATAGCTGACCAATAATCCCTTCTGCATGTTGATCTTGATGAACAAGCCCTTGCTGCAAGTTTCCTGTTTGGGTTTTTCTTCTTTTGATGTATTTCCATTCTGTGAGTCAAGAGGTTGCTTGGAAGAGCTAGAGTTTGTAAGATTCTTCCTGAATGATCTCACTGGTGGCCAACCCACAACTGGAGGAGCACTTCTAATTTTTGGCAAGAAAAAATTTCAAAAGAAGAAAAACAAACACAAGTCACATTAAGAGCTTGAAATCACAAAAGGAGGGTGGGTGGGGACCAAATCACCAAACAAAGAACAATAAAACATCTGAGAGTGTGGAAACACATGGAACAGACAATTTTTCACAAAAATGTCTATTCAACATGAGATGATAAGCATTGGGAGATAGTATTCCAAATAAGGGAAAGCAATAAACAACCAAAGCTCAAATTACCAAATCAAAGCCATTGAGAATGGAATGGAAAACAGTAACCCATTTAATACCACAACTGTGAAAGGGCTGTTATTGCTACCACAAACAAATCAAAAACACAAATAAAGAGAAGGCTGAGAAAGCCTTGAAAAGTTACAAAAGAAAAGGGGGAGTACCTTTTCTGAGAGCTGCTGTTGTTCACACCTGTATTTGCAGAAGAAGGGGAAGCCTGAGAGCATGACTTCTTCTCTGAGTGGTGCTGCGGCAAGTCCCCAACTATTTTGTGTTACAAGCTTGTGTTGATTCCATTGCCTTAACAGGAAGATTTTTGGGGACACTTGGGAACTGATGATGAAGATAAGAAGGCTTGGGTTGTTGTTGTTGTTGTTGTTGATGTACTTGGGTCTTGATATGGAAAGAAGAGGGTAAAGGGTCGTATTTGCACAGAGAGAGAGAGAGAGAGAGAGAGAGAGAGAGAGAGAGAGAGAGAGAGAGAGAGAGAGAGAGAGAGAGAGAGAGAGAGAGAGAGAGAGCTGGATTTGAAATCCGAGGGTAAAGGGGCGGATTTGTAAAGGAGTTTGATATTTATAGTTTTCACAAATAAATCATTCAAAGTCCTTCAAAATCCATCAAGTCAACAAATTCATTAAAATTCTCTGTTGTTTGAATACCTCTAAATTTTATTGTATTGTTTAAAATCCATGATTGAATACCCCATGATTTTAATGGATTATAAAACAATCATTTAAAATCTATATTTGAATACCCCTAGATTTCATTGTATTGTTTTAAATCCTTAATTGAATACCCCTATATTTTAATGGACTTTAAAATCTTTCATAATCCATTAAAATACATGATTGAATACCCCCCCTTAGGGTTTAGTTCACTAGAGAACCTCGCTCTAATACCATAAAAAGAAAATAATTAAAAATTTGTATTATTGTTGTGTTAATTTCTTGACTAAATAAAAGTTTATATAAGCTAACTTTACCCTAACCTTATGAAAACATGAAACATGAGATTTCTTATAACCCTTGAATAAAAAAAACAAGCTTAACAAAACCACCAAATGATCACTATGTGGTACAAATTCTAATAACAAGGTTTACGAAGCGAAGAGTTATTCTCTTTACTCTATTGATTACAAAATGAAGAAATGTAATTTCTTTATTTTTAAAGAAAGTGGGAGATTTATGCGTGTCATCCCACACATAATTCCCTAGTCACACAGTTTGTAACTCAGAAGGTGCCTCCCAACAATGATACATAAACTTCATCAGGTAACCTAACCTTATTTCATTCGAAAATTTAAAGGACTTCCGGATCACCTTCTTAGAGGATCGATTGTAATAAATTGAGTCAACAATCTCACACTTACGAGGCTTGACCAGAACAGAGTTTTGCCATGCAACCTTCCTCACTTTTAAATGAGTATTCTGATTATACCTTACCATATTTTGTTGGCGTGTTGTGCATGCACATTCCTCTGGGTTCACTATACATAACAACAACATTTCCTCGACTTACACACCTCTAGCATTGGGCCTCCAACCTGGGCTCCTAAGTGTGGAGTTTTAACCAAAAGGCCTCGTTGTTATTATTAAGGAATGACCTACTTCCTTATATTTTTTTATTACACCTTCACCTCCAAGATATGAGACTATTCAAGCCAACACCAATAACCCAACAATCTCCACATTTGACGCAAATTATCGCACATCCTACAATCTATTAGGTCTGCAACATATCGAAATACACCTCCTTCTTGAGTGCCTTAAGCAACCAAGATCTTAGAAGTAGGACTCGATATACGGGTTCAACTATTGCCGGTGTTGTTGGCTCCACCTAGTCGCAACCACTGCACCTTGTTCGATTTTGTAGGGCAATCCCTTGGTAAAAATCTAGAGCCTAACCTGGATCATCCACCTAAAAGACCGCACACCTGCGATGTTCTGCCTGACTTGCTCATCTGCGCCTACTACCTCGAACAATGTGTCTCATGCACCTCTACCTCACCAAAATCAGCCGAACTGTCAACTTTGATATCACTTGTTAGTGCGTCGTGTATGCGCATGTCTCTGGATTTTTACTACCCATAACGACAATATTGTTCTCAACTTAAATGTCTAGCACTGTGACCCCTTGGGCCCTTATTTATGGGGTCTTATTGAAAGGGCCTTAGGAAGTGGACCACATCAAATGAAGACATAAACATCTTTCTGGATCAGAGAGATTGGAGAGAAAGTATTTTGTGTTAAGTGTATACATTCATATTATTAAAAAAAAATGTTTCCAAAGATGGAGAAAACCTAGCATTTGACTATTGTGGTGGTGTTCAGAAATTTAATAATTACGAACGTCATGGTACACAGCAATGGAGAACTTGGATCTTAAACCTGCGTATTTTAGCATGAACCCAAATGAATGAAAACAAAAGAAACTGAAGGCAGAGAGACTATTACAATATTTATAGATTCAGATCGAAACCGTTAACTATCGAATACAAATTCAAGGAACCAGATCCAGAATACAAAATTCTATTCAGAATCAGCTTTGACTTGTTCCGCTGAATCTGAGTCTAATCGGGTTTATTACTAGCATATTAGGGTGTGTTTGGTTATCCCATTGATCGTCGTAATGTAATGGGTCAAAGGTATTCCTGCATTTGGTATCACATAAAACCATCGTAATGGTCATTTCCATTACAGATTTCGTTGTAATGACCATTCATACCTCTCACCTTATGAATGGCGATTACGATTCCCACTGTAATGGTCAAGATAAGCGTAATGACTTATTTGCCCTCCTCACACTTTCTGTAATAACTCCTAGTTATAATAATTGAGGGTATTTCGAGAAATGCACAAGTCATTTTCATTCCATTTTTACCATAAATTCACATACTAAACAATGTCATACACTATTACCATTGTCATTCATAGGTATACCAAACATACACATTCCTATTACCATTACCATTTTCATTACATTTTCATTACCGCAGTCATTCTCATTTCCATTCCCATTCTCATTCCATCGAGTAGCCAAACGAGGTCTTAAAATTTTAAAGTCATACTAATTAAAACAATTGAAGGCTGCTGGCCCTTTTGCAACATTTGATTCTTCTGGTGCCTCATGAGTACTGCTCTTCCCTCTTAAAGGCTGCCCTGAAGTGAACCCGTATAATTGCGAGGAAAACAGCGAGTGACCCCACAGTGAAACAAACAAACACCCAAGTGAAAATTTGACTGTCTGAACTACATGGCGAGGAAACGAGCGAGGAAATGAGCGAGGTGAGGGAGTGGCGGGTGGGAACCGTTCACCTTTTTCAGGATGTGCGTGCCAAAAAAGACAACACACATCTCAAAAAAAGTGAACGGTCCCCACTCCACCACCTCCCTCCCATCGCTCGTTTCCTCGCCCACTTCCTCTTCATTTAGAATTTGGTAAACTCAATACATGTCGCTAGTAGACTGGGTTGCATGATACTGATACGGTACGAACTGGTACGACAATATGACATTTGAAAGAACTAGGATATGGGTAAGAGTATCTCGAGGTGGCTGATCCGGTCCGGCTCTCTAAATTTTCAGTACAGAGAGGATACTACATTAAAATAATAATAAAAAATAATTTTACAAAATATGGTAACGTACTCATTAATTAATGAACCATATTCATAATTAACAAAACATAAATGCATTAAGAATTAAGAATTAAGTCATGATTATATTTCATTAAGTTGTCAAACACTAAAAGACAATCATAACTCATAAATATATCTATCCTAAGCATGCACATTCAACAAAAATGTTCATATCTTATCCTAGTTTGGCAATTTGCAAAGAAAAATAGGGAAAATAAATGTGTTTGGTCATATTGTTGTCGTATCCTGCCTATTGACCGTGAGACACACCCTCTTACTATATATGGGATGTATTCGAGGTGTATCAGTAGCGTAACAATGTCGGGGGAGTATCCAACATGAGTACGTGAGATTTTTGGGTGTATCAATGCTTCCTAGCTAGTGGGTTATGAAAATGCAACCTATAATAGTGGTTGACTACCAACATGTAGCATCTATGTTTAAGGCTGCATGTTGGAGAGGTATATTCAAGCTCGAATCTAAATATTGACATACATAAGCAGGGGCGGAGTCAGGATTGCTGACAAAATGGGGCAAAAAAAATTTGAAAAAACCAACTTATCCCTGAACATGGTTTTCCGAACCAAACAAAGATTTTTTTTACTTTTTTAACTCCCAACAAACCCACCCTCTCACTTTTTCCTCTTCTCATTCTCTTATATTTTTCTCTCCCTCACAAACCCTCTCTCACTCTGTAATCTCTCAACTCCGCCTCTCATCTCACTCCTCTTATATTTTCACTCCCAATTTGCTCAATTTCGTAGCAGTTGGCTATATCGAATCTTGAAACGCGAACATATCAGTAGCAGAGATTTGTATAGAAAGAGGGGATGAGAGAACCTAAACTTTTAAAATAATCTATAATTTAATTTTTAGAGGAGTCAAGAGCCAAGATTGTATACAAAATGGGACAATCTAAACTTTTAAAGGGGTCAATATAAAAAAATGAGTAATTTAGTGGGATTTTTCAGAAAGATAAGGGAAATTATTGACCCTCTCAGCCAAAGGGTAGATCCACCCATGTATGTAAGCAAATATAGTAAAGTAGAAAGAAATAAGCAAAAAAGAAAGGAAAAAGAGTAAGATTTAATTAAATTTCTTTTTCTAAATATTCTTTTTACCAAAAACTATAGTAAAAGCTTAAAAAGACATAAGATGTGTACCAAACTATTTCATCACAAAAGATAAAACAAAATAAATGTAAACATTATTAAGATTAATTATTTTTGATAAATAAAAATAAAGTTTAAAATGTTAGATCATATTTTTTTGTTGGTAATAAATGGTAGTTGTTGATTTTTTTTTTCTTTCTAAGTTTGTGTGTGTTTTGATTTATATTTTCCATGAAAAACATAAAAATTGTGAAAACTGAAAAACATAGTCGAAGAAATGAGATAAAGGGGGGAGTCAGCATAAAACTTGTGACCTCCTTCCACCAATATTGAACAAAAAAATATTTTCTTTATCATGGAAATGTGTTTAATGGTGTAGTTTTTTTTCTTTCAAAAAATATATACTTACATGGTAGGAGTGAGCATTTCAGACTGAAAGCCCGGACCGAACCGAAAATCGGACCG
The DNA here is from genome assembly GCA_003290165.1 of Berberis thunbergii. Classification (NCBI taxonomy): domain Eukaryota; kingdom Viridiplantae; phylum Streptophyta; class Magnoliopsida; order Ranunculales; family Berberidaceae; genus Berberis; species Berberis thunbergii. The sequence continues at coordinate 44,831 of QNQO01001930.1, forward strand.
ATCGGGTCGGTTCGGGTCAATTTTTATCTGTTATTCAATAGTCGGTCCTACAACCCGGCCCAACTCGATATTTTAGGTCCGATCCTCGATTACAATATTTGAAACCCGTCGGATAACCAGCCCGACCCGGGTGATATAAAACCTAAAAAAAATTAGGGTTTTATACTCCCAATTCCACTATTCTTTTGCCTCCCATCCGACTCATCTTCCTCCTCTGCTACTCATCCTTCTCTTCTACTACTCCCCCCCCCTCTGCTGTTGTTATCAATCAGGAGTCATGACCATCAGGTAACTCTATTCTCCAAACTCTCATCTTCTTCTTCCTTGTTGTTGCAACAATCCAAGTGTGTTGGTTCTATTATAGTAAAGCTCATGAATCGATCCGCCACTCATCTCCACCACCATCAAAAACCTGTTAAAGAGATTCAATCATCCCCATCGAAGATGGATCAGTCTTTCATCATGCTTGACATGTTCACTTAAAGTCTTTAGAAATAATTTGTTAGGTGATCACATGGTATGGTATCAAATCCACCCTACCAACTTGCGGTCCTAGTTACGTTTAAGAAGTCAAAAAGTAGAAAATTTTTAGCCAGCCTTATTTGTTGGCTTTTTTTTTGTCTTGTTTGGTTTTTTTTTACACTTCTATCCATTATATAGATAATGTTTGTGATTGTATTTTAAAGAGGATAGACAAAAAATGTAAAATCACCAAAACAATACCAAAAACCCACCAAAAAAGACTGATTATAATTACTCAAATTCTAGAGCACCATGAGAGCTCTCTAGAATGTGATTGGGAGTGATAAAAAAAGGAACAGATGGAGAAAAAACAGAAGAAGAGATGAAAAACAATAGAAGAAAAAGAATAGATGAAAATTTGGACGAACAAATATTCTTAATCGTGGAAATGTGTTTTAGATTTTTTTTTCTTTTCAAAAAGTATACACTTAGGGTGTGTTTGGTTGCATGGAATCCTATGCCATGGGAATCCATGAGGGGACCACTACATTTTAGGCTAAATTGATATATCACTCCACATTTACCATTTGACCACCATTTGATTTTGTGATCAATGGTGGGAATGGAAGTCCCATGAACATGGGAATCTCACTCCTTGGCCCCCCAAGGCATGTGATTCTCATGTTCATGGGACTTTCATTCCCACCATTGATCACAAAACCAAATGGTGGATGTGGAGTGATATATCAATTTAGCCTAAAATGTAATGGTCCCCTCATGGATTCCCATGGCATAGGATTCCATGCAACCAAACACACCCTAGTACATTAAAATAATTGGAAATGTGTTTGGTGGTGTTCTTTAGCCCTTTTGTCCATGGCTTGTTTGACTGGTACACTTAAAAGCCTTACAGAAATGATTTATACGTGATCATGCGGTGTGGTCTCCGAAATATTAGTCGCTGCCCCATCATGGTGGAAAGTTACCTAGGTGCCAATCAAAATATTAGATTATTAATCAAATTTAAAAAAGTTTTTTTTTTTGAAAGGCAAGCATGGTTTTTATATGATCTCAAAATCCACTAAAGATGTCGCAAGCTTGGTTTGAATCCATGACTTAGTGGTACCATTCGCCAAATTCACAGAAGTTACCAACCTTAAAACCTGGATTTACCTAGATGTCCGGTGCATTTAATTTCTTGAAATATATCGCAATTAAATTTTTATTTAACAATCGGGTAATGTCGAATTCTAGCTCCACCTATGCCTTTGTGGACGAATTAATCGAGTAATGTTGTCTAATTTGCCAATGGGTGGATGGTTAAGGGTGTGATTGTTTAACCTTCACGTCTTAGATTCTACATCCATTAGCGACACGCTTGCCTTTTAAAAGAATAAAAATAAAAATTATCTAATTTAGGGTAAATTAACTTTGGTTGTTTGATTTTGCGGCGTCACTCATCTCGAGGGATATGGGTGGTCCCTCGCTCCCCAGAGAAGGGCTTCACATGTATAACTCAGCGTACACAAGGAAGTTGATAGTCACCAGCTTTTCTAAACGACGGAGAAACCAACGAGGGAGAGGGAGTTGATAGTCACCAGCTTTTCTAAACGACGAAGAAACCAACGATGGAGAGGGAGGGAGCACCCATCCCCCTAGAGATGCACACCAATGCTGATCTCGAGGGAGATGGGTGGGTGCCCCTATCTGTCGCTGGTTTCCTCAACGTTTAGAAAAGCCCGATAGTCACATTGATCAAAAACTTTCTTTTATAGGGGCAATTTCATATCACATGCATGTTTGTTGTGAATTTTTTTTTTAATGGTATCATGTTGTGCTTGACCTGCAAAGTAGAAGAAGAGTACTCAACTTGTGCTTGATTAAAAATTGTAATGTTATTGAAGATAAATAGATAATGAAAGAGATAGATTACATTGCCCGACAAATTGAACTGTAAACATGAATTATGAGATTGCTCTGAGTTACGACTCCACATTACAACAAAACACATGATTTTGTTTTCTGATCGCCAAAGAGTATGTTAATATTCAGCGTGAAAACTTACAAAAAAGTGATGGCAACTGTGAACATAAGGGTAAGGAGGGAGAGGGAGGTAGGGTGGGGGGAAGGCGCAACAGTGAAACAGGGAGGGAGAGGAAGAGAGAGGCTATGATGAACGGAGATGGGGATGAAGGGGGTCGTGATGAAGAAAAAGATAAAAAAGAAGGGGATGGGTGGTCGCCGTCGGCCCGCCGATACAGAGACGCAGAAAGGGAGAGGAGGCGAAACAAGAAGCAAAAAGGGAGAGATGGGAGGGGGAGAGGGAAGAAGAAGATAGGGAGGTGGAGAAAATGTTTGATGCGGCTAGCGTAGGTTTTTAACCATACGATGTGTCTCGAGATACACAGTTTAATTTTTAAAAATCTTTTGAACCATTGATTCATCTTGAGATCTAATTAAGAGTTGTCTGATGCCAACATTTTATTTCGGTCGATCAATCATTTAGGGTTATTTTAGTTATCAAAACTTTGCTCATTTGAAAAATAACATTCAATGGATGTGGATCGCGTACGATATTTTCAGAGACTAATCCTGAATAAGTTATTTATTTTGGGGGATAAGTTAAAAAAATTCAATAAATTAAGGTTTGTTGAATATTCTTTCGGATTGTAATTTTTTTAGTCCCTATAAAAAAAAGTAATTTCGGAGTGATATTTTGTCTCTAATGTGTTAATCTCTATATTTAATTATGTTTTGAATTTTGTACAAATTAGTAAATTATATTTAAGCATATGATAGTAAATCTGACCAAATTAGTGCCTATAAAAAAGTAAGGGAGTTGTTACGTTACTCAATTATTTGGCTTGGTTGCACTAACTCTTTGTTGTACCGGTAGTTTGAAATGTTTCGACTTTGTTGCGCCAACTTATGTATGTAACACCAACTTAATTTTTTTTATAATAATGAACATTATTTGGTGTAAAATTTTCTCACTTAGGAGCGTTAATTGGCTATTGAATGAAAGAACAATAGTAGCCATCTCTATAGACTCTAAAACTAAAATTCAGTTTCGAATGTTTGTCCCTAATGTGTTAATCTCCCTATTTAATTCAGTTTCGAATGTTTGTACAAATTAGTTAATTATATTTGACCATATGATAGTACATCGGACCAATTTGAATTGTCTAAATTACCCAAAATAGGCTTTCCGCTTGGATTTACACAATGTAAATGGTATTGGTCATGGATTTACCTTGCAACCCCTGACCAATTAACTTCCAGAAATTCTAGCTGGCTTGGAAAACCGGCTTAATTTGCTGCCTGGGAGGGGCAAAAATACATTACCTGGTATCTTTATGGGTTCTGGGATCCTATAGAATTGCTCATTAACTTCTGTATAAAAAGTGAAAAAGCATAAAGGTAGAAAAAAATGGTACTATTACCTGTGTAGCTCATGGGCTTATTATTAACTTTCATTGCAGCTTCATTGTAGTAAAAAAAAAACCATTAAAAAAAAAACAATTACATAATCATATATTCTTTCTCACACCATCATTGAGTTTTTTTTTTAACTTTCTCACACCACCTATATAAACAAAAACCATTTATTTTTTCCCCTCGCCATTCAAATCGAAGATGGTTCCTCCCTCCCTCATTCGAAATCTCTTCATCCAAATCTCTTCAAAATCTCTCTCTCACACTTAAATCGCTTGCAAATCTCCTTTCTCTCCATCAAAAACTCTTAAAATCAAAACCCTTAAACTCAAACTCAATAAATATGTATAACTTAACATAATAGAGAAACTCAAACTCAAAACGGAAAAAATGCAAAATTGGGTAATTTTCGACGAATTTAAACCCTCAATTGAGACCGATTCTCAAGCTCATCAAAACTAAAAAATTGTAGTACTACGAGTTATCTAATAAACACAACTTCAATCACTTGAAAATGTTTTGAAGATGGTACTATTACCTGTGTAGCTCATGGCCTTATAATTAACTTTTATTGGAGCTTCATTGTAGAAAAAAAGGCAACGACTACCTCGCACCACCATATCTTGTTTCTCACATCACCATTGAGTTTTTTTTTTCTCACACCACCTATATAAACAAAATCCATCCATTTTCTCCCCTCACCATTCAAATTGAAGATGGTTCCTCGACCCTCATTCGAAATCTCTTCAAAATCTCTTTCCCACACTCAAATCGCTTGCAAATCTCTTCCCTCTCCCTCGAAAACTCTCAAAATCAAAACCCTTAAACCCAAACTCAATAAATATATATAACTTAATATAACAGAGAAACTCAAACTCAAAACAAAAAAATGCAAAACAGAGTAATTTTTTACTAATTTAAACCCTCAATTGAAACCGATTCTCAAGTTCATCAAAACATGAAAATTGTAGTACTATGAGTTATCTAATAAACACAATTTTAATCACTTGAAAATGTTTTGAAATGAGCAAGTTATGATGAATTTACTAAAGTTTGCAAATCTGTCCAAAAAATGAAAATGGGATAGTGTTCCTGACTTTTGGCCAACTTATGTGCTCGATCAAGACCGATTCTCAAGTCGATCAAAACACAAAAGTTGTAGTACTCTCAGTTATCTAATAAACACAACTTGAATCACTTGAAAATGTTTTGAAATGAGCACGTTATAATCATTTTACTAAAGTCACAAAAAGTAGGAAAAATAATTTATGTTCGCAGAGTACACTGCGAGGTATCCTAGAGCACATAAGTTTGTCGAAAGTTAGGAACACTATCCTGTTTTCATTTTTGGACAGATTTGCGCGACTTTAGTAAAATGACCATAACTTGCTAATTTCAAAACATTTTCAAGTGATTCAAGTTGTGTTTGTTAGATAACTCAGAGTACTACAACGTTTTGTGTTTTGATGAGCTTGAGAATCAGTCTCAATTGAGGTTTAAATTGGTTCGAAAGTTACCCTGTTTTTCATTTTTTCGTTTTGAGTTTGGGTTTGTCTGTTATGTTAAGTTATGCATATTTATTGAGTTTGGGTTTAAAGGTTTCAACTTTAAAGGGATTTGGAGAGTTTTCGAGGGAGAGGAAAAAGATTTGCAAGAGATTTGGAATAGAAATGCAAGAGATTTGGAATAGAAATGCAAGAGATTTCAAATGGGGGAGGGAGGAACCATTGTCGATTTGAATGGTGAGGGGGGGGGGGGAATAAATGTTTTTTTTTCTTATCTAAGTGGTGTGAGAAAGAAAGAAGATGGTGTGAGAGAGAGGAAATGGTGATGCGAGATAGTCACTGCCAAAAACAAAAACCTTTGAATGGCTATAAAGGGAGACTACCTTTGAATGGCTTGACCTAACTTGTAGCTAGCTACAAAGGGAGATTACTAATTCCTTCTTCCATGCAGACATGAGGAGACTACTCTACTATGGTAATATGGGAAGATCTCATCATTCTTGTAACATTATTATTGTGCTATGTTGCATTTTGCATTTTCAACATCAATCCCTGTTGGTGCAGCCAAGGCGCAAACATGAGTGTACGCTGTGTATACGTGCAAAGGTAAACACTTCTCAAGTTCAAACATTCCCTCACAGATCCTTCCAACATGCTTCGTTCCTGGATTGGAGAAGACTGCTGCCATTGGGCTGGAATCCAGTGCGATAATAGAACCAGACACGTCATCAGACTAGACCTGCGCAACCCACAACCCTTTAATCAAACCTATGATCCAATCTATGCCAAATCGTCTTTAGTGAGCCAAAAGGTAAATCCTTTCTTACTTGACTTGAAACATTTGAAACACTTGGACTTGAGCTGAAACAATTTTTCTGGATCTCCAATTCATCTTACTTTGCTAGTATTGTTCGACAACATCTTGGAAATTTGTTTGTCTTGCAATATCTAGATCTTAGTGGCCAGGACCAGAATGACCATATGATTTTTCCAAACTGAGTACTGTCAATTTGGACTGGGTTTCACGTTTATCTCATCTCAAATATCTTAACATGAGTCACGTGGACCTTGGTCCGACATCTAATTCACTGCAAGCAATGAATTTGTTTCCTCATCTACTTCAATTGCACTTGCTTGATTGTGAAGTTTTTGGAAACCTTCGATCCAATTCATTCACCATTCTCACATCTATAGTCGTCTTAGTTCTTGGCGAAAATCATTATCAAAGTCCACTTCCAAATTTTGTCGGAAACATGACTGCGCTGCAAATTTTGGACCTATCTGACAACCAATTTAATGTTACAATTCAAAATGATTTGATTCATTTGTGCAACTTGAAAACACTATATTTCTCACACAATAGACTCCAAGGAGAGATCCAAAAGCTTTTTGAAAACTTCTCGTCATCCCCATGTTTCAAAAACAATAAATTAGAGTCATTGTTTTTGTCTGACAATAACCTCAGTGTAAATGTTCCTAATTGTTTGGCAGAGCTTAAGAACTTAAGAGGCCTTGATCTGGCAGCTAATTCCTTTGTTGGCACAATTCCTCCATCTCTATGGAAATTGTCATCATTGAGATCCTTATATCTAAACCAAAACAAATTTAATGGGTCTATTCCAGAAAGTATAGGACAACTCTCACACCTAGAAACATTGTACTTGCATCATAATTCCTTTGAAGGCGTTATCACTGACATTCACTTTGCAAACCTCTCATCTCTAAAATCCTTATCCCTATGCGACTCAAACTCTTTCTTGTTGAAAATAAGATCTGATTGGATACCTCCATTTCAACTTGATGAAATTAGGTTAGGATCATGCAAAATAGGTCATGATTTCTCTATGTGGCTTCATACACAAAAGAGTTTTTCCTGGTTGAACATCTCCAATGCAGACATCGTAGGTTCTGTACAAGAATGGTTGTTTAATTTTTCTTTTACATATTCTCATATAGTGGTAATAGACCTTTACTCCAACCAATTCCATGGCAAGGTTCCCAACTTATTTTCATCAACTGAAGTTGGAGAAGTCAATTTCTTTTTACAAGATAACAAATTTGACAGTCCATTGCCACATTTTCCTTCCAAAACATTTGTAATAAGTCTTTCTAATAACTCATTTTCAGGACCTATTCATGAAAAAATCAGGGTTATGCTTCCGAATTTAGGATATCTTGTTCTTTCTGGTAACTCTTCGAATAGCAACATCCCTCACTCTTTGTGTCAAATGAAGAGTCTGTCAATTCTCGATCTATCGATGAATCATTTATCCAAAAGTCTTCCTCAATTTTGAAGTGGCTTGCAACCCTTGCTAGTTCTTGACCGATCATCCAACAATATTTCAGGAATTATTCCAAGCTCCATTGGAAAATTGGTTGAATTAGCATATTTGCATCTGAATAGAAATGAAATATATGGGCAAGTGCCATTGTCCCTGATTAATTGCATAAAACTAAAAGTTTTTGATATTGGAGAAAACAAACTTTCTGGAAGCATTCCTACATGGATTGGTAAATTCCTGCTCAGTTTGGAAATCCTAAGTCTACGCCAAAATAATTTCAATGGCACAATTCCTTTGCATTTATGTCACCTGACTCATTTCCAGTTGTTGGATCTTTCACATAACAATATCTCAGGAGCTATACCACATTGTTTTGGAAACTTCAGTAGCATGATTAAAGACCCAAGCCTTCTACATTGGAACAATGAGTATCCAGAGTATATTGAGAAAATCGAACTAATTGTAAACTGGTAGATATTCGAATATTCGAAAACAATCTCACTTGTTACTAGCTTGCACATGTCAAGCAATAACTTAGTTGGTGAGATACCAGAAGAATTAATGACTTACATGGTGATGTCATTGTATATTTTTTCTTTATTTTTATCTGCCTTTTCTTATGTTCAGATTAGATTGTGTATGTGTTTTTTTTTGGAAAGCGAGCTGAGTTTTTATAGGATCCCATAACCTATTAACAAGGTGCGACCTACAGGTCAACACCATAAGAAAGTAGTCATGCCGCCGGCGGGTCTCGAACCTAGGACGTGGGGGATAAACCCACACAGCCCCAACCACTCGACCATAACGCCATTGGCTTTAGATTATGTATTTAGGGTGTATATATGTACTTCATGTTTGGCTAAGGCTTGTTATCCTCCCCACTATGTTTGTTTTGTTTATTAATATATATAGTCGGGGTTAAAAGCAAACATAAACCTTTTTTTTAAGTATATATCAAAAAAATTTCTTTAAGATAGTCACGCCAAAGCTTCGAAAACATTGAGGTTTGGCTGAGGTAGGCATGATTAATTTCATAAAAAGAACAATTTTCTACAAAAATTCCCGTGTTGAGGTTAAACCTAAAGTAGCTTGTGAACAAAGAAGAAAAGAAACCAAAGTAGGTCATAAAATGAGTCGAATACGGTCCGGATAAATAGAAAATAGTATTTGGATCCAAATTGCTTTATACAAATCCGGACCCAAATTGAATATGTACAATTCACAATAAATCACATACAAGTGTAATAAATTTATATCTATAATTTTGAATTTGTATGTGTGACTAATATTGTAACGATTAAATTACTAATTTAATTTAGAATAAATAAATAAATTCAAGTAAATTGTATTATTTAGTTTAGTAATTCATGAATAAATAAATTAATGCTTCAAGTATATTATGTTTCATAAATCAATCAAGTTTTACATGTTACTCAAAATGTCTTTAACAATGTTATTGTATTGCTTGATTCATGAAAAAAAAATTGGTTATGCGGTTCGATTCTGAGCAGACCAACAGTTCGGTCTCCCTAGACCCAAGAAACAGACCGGTTCTCGAGTCAGTTTCATCGGTTCTGGTTTTCAGAATTTTGTTTCAATTTGATTATGGGTCTAAAAGAACAATACCTGACCCATTTCCATCACTAGGTTGAGGCCGAGGTTCTTCATTGTTGAGAAGGATGGAATCATGATACACGCTAAACAAAATAATTGGTTTTTTTTGGGAGAGTAAGACAAATGTTTGCATTAGAAAAAAAAAAAAAGAGTTGCTCTTTGAAAACGAATAGAAAAAGAAATTCATATACAAATAATTAAATAATAATTATAAATTCAAATAACAAACATTTATATATCAAAATTAAGATAATTTTCAATACTAATAAAATGTAATTAAGATAAATTTTAATACAAATTAAGAATGTGTCATGATTAATTTCATAAGAAGAATAATTTTCTAAAAAATTGCCCATGCTGAGCATGGGCTAAAGCGACTTGTGAACAAATAATAAAAGTAGCCGAAGTAGGGCATAAAATAGGTTGAATACAGTCCAGATAAAAATAAAAAATATTCGGATCCGAATTCGAATCCATATCCAAACAATTTTCAATTCGGATATTTTTTGAAACATATGCACCTTATTGAGATTCAGATTCGATCGGATGTCAAATTTTATCCACACCAGTTTAAACCCTAAATCAAGGGCATGGAGACTCTCATAGTCTCAAATAAAATGGGACAACGTAAATATGATGTTAGATAAATAATGCAAACATTAATCATCAGGAAAGTTATGCTTGTGAGATTGTAGTGAAATTCTCCCTCACTAAGCTTTGTAAGCTATTTATTTCTATCAAGGTTTATTTTTTTGCCTGATAAAATAATTTTTTTGCAAAGTAACAAATTTTTTAATCCCATAACGTCTTATAAAACATTGTATTTAAAAGATGTGGGAACCTAAATTCAAGTTCCAATAATTGCTTCAGTATACTCAAGCAAACACCTGATTAAACTCAAACAATTACATATGCATTATTTTCTCGTGTACCAAACATTATTTTCCGATCACGGTTGTTGATGAAATTGTAATAATTACAGTGTCATTAAACGTGGTGTTACAAAGCAAACGTTGCCTAACAACAAGAACTCGTACTTTACACCTGCTTATTTTAGCACGAACCCAAATTGTACAAAAAAAGAAAAAGAAACTGAAGGCAGAGACTGTCTCACACTCTTCGTTGAATCTCAAATCCAATGAGGCGGTGCAAATTACCAGTTTTATTGACTGTAACTAGAGCGTTAACTACGCACCCTTCTATTCATCTCCTAGCCATATCTTCCCCTCACCGAAACCTTGGATTTCCTCGAACACCCATTTTTTCTTCCCTCCATGGCAGGTGGATCATCAAAGAAGAAGCACAAAAGATCCAACTTTATTGATTCCTCTTCTTTTTCTTTGCCTTCAATGGCATCTCGATCCTTTGACTTCCTTCAGTAGGAAATGAAACGTTATTCTTTCGATCCTCTCCTTATGTCCGTAATTATGTTTGTTTACATAATGAAGAAGACGTGTTTCATTGTTCCGACCAAACATTGTGTTTTTTTTTATGAACGAAATCAAAATTGCATTAAAAAAAAAAACCATTCAGGCTCTAAGTACAACCTGTCTCTAGTTCATCATAATTACTATTACTACTAGCATAGATTGATGCAGCCTGTCGATGAGCTATTAGGTTCATATTTCTTCTAACGTGAATTTCTTTGAAACATTCAAAATATACTAGTTTGTGTTAATGTTTCAGACGATACTGCTAAGTAACTTTCTATTGCCATGATAAATGTTCGGTTATGGCACTGGTCAATTTCGCAATGTCTCTGCTATCAGTTATCACTACAACATTTTGTACTCTTTCACCTTCGCCCATTCACTTGCTAGTCTAACCGCTTCCAATTCAGTTTCAAAATTTGTTTTCATGCATCATCCCTTATTAATCCCTATTATCTTTTCGTTTGCATCAATCGCGTAGAAAACAAAACATCCATCACACCTGTTCCTGTTGAAAGCATCATCAGTGACCAACGTAATAAATTTATGACCTGCTAATGTCTTTGCCTGCTAAAGATTGTTAACATAGGAGAATTATTTGCATTTGTGTTTCCTTGCGGAGTGTCAACTCTGACATCATTGGCATCTGATTGTTGTTGTTCCAAATTGTTGGAGTCTTGCCATAATTTGAATGAACTATCTGCAAGTCTTGTTATCATCTGTATCTTGAATTTTTGTGTTAAAAAATCAAACTATTTTTAGCCTGCCAAATATGATCTAGGACTGCAGTTGCTCTAACCATGCCTAGTTCCCTTTCATACTTACTTGTGTACATGTACCACAAGAACTCCAGAAAATCATTCTCATGAGAAAAATCTACTATATCCAATCTAATACCCCACACTTGGACAACAAGAGGACACTGAAAAAAAACATGCCTTGATGTTTCATTTTCTGTGTTGCAAAGTGGGCAATCACCACCCACTGTTATATGATGGTGTCTAAGGACCAACCCTACAGGAATCAGTCCTTTATAAATTTTACAGAGAAAAAGTTGAATTCGATGGGGAGTCTTGAGTCTTCAAATACCTTGGAGCAATCTCCTATCATCGCCTCTAGATGAAGAAGCATTAGAAGAAACCACCATCTCACTCCTTAAGGATCTATAGGCCGATTTCACAGTGAAAACTCCTTTGGTCTTATGTTTCCAAATAAGCACATCTTTACCTCTGAATGTCTAATGGGAACGTTCAGGAAAAAATTCATGGTGTCTGCTTGTTGATGATTCACTCTTGATAGTTACATGAAAGAACAAGATGGTATGACTATTCAAGTATAACTGATAAGGTTGATGTTTATAATTCCAAGCAGGATGGAGATGTGTTTGGTGGTGGTCTTCAACCTTCATCCATGCTTGTTTTACAAATTGGCCAAATAATCATTCTGTGGACATAAACTGTAATCACGTCATATCCAAAACAAAGTCTATTGAACAGAAAAGGATGGAGATTTTTGGAAGAATGTATTGATAACATGGAACTTCTAGAAATGCCTTTCACAACTAGAAGGCGGAGACTGATAGTTGATTGTTGTTGCAGCATGTAGCGTGCTTGTCTGCTCATTGATGATTCACTCTTGATAGTTACGCGAGAGAACAAGATGGTACGACTATTCAAGTATAAGTGATAAGGTTGATGTTTATAATTCCAAGCAGATGGAGATGTGTTTGGTGGTGATCTTAAACCTTCATCCACGCTTGTTTTACAAATTGGCCAAATAATCATTCTGTGGACATAAACTGTAATCACGTCATATCCAAAACAAAGTCTATTGAACAGAAAATGATGGAGATTTTTGGAAGAATGTATTGATAACATGGAACTTCTGGAAATGCCTTTCACAAAGAACCACAATCACAATGGCATCAATATTAGTTGATGTAAAAATCTGATTCCATATATGGTATGTCTGAAATATACCAAAATTCTATTGATCTTACTATGCTGGCATTTCGATCACCTAGTTTGGGTATTTTATTTTGTAGGATTTCAGTTTCAATTATTAGAAGATTATCCAACACAATCTGGGAATAATAATCAGCTTCATAGCTTCATTCTTTACAGAGATACATATACAACTATATAAACCTAGAGTAAAAGGATATCCACAATCTGGGGGTATAATGGTATATTTGTGAATATAATACAACTATAACGGCAAAGAAAAAAAATTTGTGCAATGTACATGTGGAGGGGAGAGAAAATTGTGTGTTTTTTCTCAAAATTATAATTGTCATAACTATTTATTTGGTCGTCGAATTTTGGTAAACTTTGTATTGTTGGTATGCATTTTTGAAGATCTTCTAATGAAACAAATGATCAATACAAATGCTAAAAATTTAAAAATATATATTTTATTGCTAAATAACTTATAATGCATTTAATGTCGTTAGTACTTTTCAAATAAATGAGATGGGTCGATCATCCCATGAAAAAAGAAGAGATGAGACAGACATCTTAATGCACATTTAAACAAAAATCTTGAACTTCATGTTTTGGCGAATACATGGTTTAGGGGAGAACTCACTCGGTGTTTGAATTTTTTCCCAACTGAATCAAATTTAGACCGAGTCTAACCCTAAAATATTTTTTTACATTAGAATAGGCTTGCATTTCAAAACTGATTGAGGGCGAAATTGGGGATGGTGGCTTGGGTGTTACGTACATGATATTTAGCAAAAAAATAGTATGTGGAGTTTTAAGGGCACGTGGAATACTCTTTGCCTTTCTATTAGAGGGTGTTAAGTACATAATATTTAGCAAAAAATTTGTTATTTCATAAGCAATGCGAGGATTGGGCAAAACTTTGCCCAGACCAATGAGAGGATTTGAAGAAACTTCGCATTGGGCTGGGCGAAGTTTTGCCCAATCCTCGCATTAACCAATGCAAATGGGTGAACACAGATTTTTTTCGGACAGATTTGCGCGACTTTAGTAAAATGACCATAACTTGCTCATTTCAAAACATTTTCAAGTGATTCAAATTGTGTTTACTAGATAACTCGGAGTACTACAATTTTTATTTTTGATCAACTTGAGAATCGGTTTCTATTGAGCACAAAAGTTTTCCGAAAGTCAGGGGTACTACCCCGTTTTCATTGTGAGACAGATTTGCACGACTTTAGTAAAATGAGCATAACTTGCTCATTTTAAAACATTTTCAAGTGATTCAAATTGTGTTTATTAGATAACTCATAGTACTATAATTGTCATGTTTTGATAAGGTTGATAATAGGTCTCAATCGAGCATATAAGTTGGTCGAAAGTCAAGAACATTACCCCATTTTCATTGCGAGACAGATTTGCCCGACTTTAGTAATATAACCATAACTTGCTCATTTCAAAATATTTTCAAGTGATTTAATTGTGTTTACTAGATAACTCAGTGTACTACAATTTTCTTGTTTTGATGAGCTTGATAATTGGTCTTAATTATGGGGTTTAAATTAGTCGAAAGCTACCCTATTTTTATGTTACTGTTTTTTTTTTCTTTCAAAAATAGTGTTTTGGTTGGTGTGAGTTAGTAGGAAAAAAAAATATGATAGTATGAGATAATACTTTAGGTGGTGTGAAATAGTCGTTGCCTTATTATAATAAGTAATAGTAGTCGTTGCCTTATTATAATAGGTACACTGGTGTGGAGTAGTCGTTGCTTTATGTTACTGACACACATTCACAATTTTATTTTAACATGAGATAACGTCTAGGCAGACATATATACATGCAAATATGATGTTGTATTTTTAATAATAATACTACATTAAAAAGACTAGAATATACATACAAACGTGTCCACTCCCAACACAAAAAACATAATGGAGGTAGGACTTAAGATCGCTTATGTTTGGCTGAAATACATGTAAAGGTAAGATATCTAGCCAAAAGCTTCGAGAGCATCAATGTTTGATTGAGGCTGTTCATTGTTGAGTCAGATGGAATCTAATGACGCAGGTTTTACTTTCCCCATGATCCCGAAGCTTTCACTCAGGTATGAGTTTTTGTGGAGATTTCAAATTTATTTTGGGATTGGATACAAATTTAACTATCAAATACAAATTTAAAGAACCTGATCTAGAATACAAAATTCGAGATTGGATTTGAGTCTAATCGGGTGTATTGATATCATATTAAAGTTTTATAGTCATACTAATTAAAACATTTGGAAATAAGTTGTACCCCATGCCTCCATCAATTGTCAATGTGGTTTCAGAATTATTTGGTGGTTGCCCCGCCATGGTGGAAAAACTTGTTCCTCATTGATGATTCACTATTGATAATTTAGTAGAAAGGGATGCATAGACTCAGACTCATGCACCACCAAATACTTATCCATCACCCCCTTGTGCAATAATCTTATCATAATAAAAAAATTATACCCAATTTTTAGCTATAAAGGGAGATTACCAATTCATTCTTCCATGCTACAAGAGGAGACTGACTACTCTACTCTGTTATAAACAATATGAGAAAATCTCATCATCCTTGTAACATTATCGTGCTATGGTGCATCCTCAGTATCATGCCCTGTTGGTGCAATCTCGGTGCGGACAAAAGCATGCGGTGCATACCTGTCGAAAGACGAGCTCTTCTCCAGTTTAAACATTCCCTCACTGATCCTTCCAACAGGCTTCGTTCTTGGGTTGGCGACGATTGTTGCAATTGGGCTGGAATCAGGTGTGACAACAGAACGATGCACGTCATCAGAATGGACCTGCGCAATCCACATCCATTTAATTGGACCCGTTATTATGAAAACAATGGCACTTCTGATCCAATATATGCGAAATCAGCCTTAGTGGGGCAAGAGGTAAATCCTTCGTTACTTGACTTGAAACATTTGAAACACTTGGACTTAAGTTCCAACAATTTTTCTAGATCTCGAATTCCTAATTTCCTTGGATCATTTCTGAATTTGAGATATCTTAATCTCTCTTCCTCTCTCTTTGGTGGTATTGTTCCACAACATCTTGGAAATTTGTCTGCCTTGCGTTCTCTGGATGTAAGTGTCAATTCTTTCATAGATGATTCGCCCATTCTGAGTGTCGAGAATTTGGACTGGGTGTCACATTTATCCCATCTCAAGTATCTTGACATGAGTTCTGTGAACCTTAGTCTGGCATCTAATTCACTGCAAGCAATTAATTTGCTTCCTCATCTGCTTGAATTGCACTTGTCAAGTTGTGAAATCTCTGAAAACCTTCGTTCCAATTCATTCGCCAATCTCACATCTATAGTCGTTTTGGACCTATCTGCCAACAAATTCAATGGTACAATTCAAAATTATTTGAGTCATCTGTGCAACTTGAAAACACTAGATTTCTCGTACAATACACTCCAAGGAGAGATCCACAAGCTTTTTGAAAACTCCTCGTCATCCCCATGTTTCAAAAGTAATAAATTAGAGACGTTGTCTTTGTGGGAAAATAACCTCAGTGGATATGTTCCTAATTGGTTAGCTGAGCATAAGAATTTAAGACACCTTGATCTGGGATTAAATTCCTTTGTTGGCCCTATTCCTCCATCTCTCTGGAAATTGTCATCATTGAGATACTTGTATCTAGACCAAAACAAGTTTAATGGGTCTATTCCAGAAAGGCTGGGACAACTCTCACACCTAGAAATATTGTACTTGGATCATAATTCCTTTGAAGGCGTTATCACTGACGTTCACTTTGCAAACCTCTCATCTCTAAAATCCTTATCCCTATGCGGTTCAAACTCTTTCTCTTTGAAAATAAAATCTGATTGGATACCTCCGTTTCAACTTGAGGAAATCAGGTTAGGATCATGCAAAATGGGTCATGATTTTCCAATGTGGCTTCAAACACAGAAGAGTTTTTACTGGTTGAACATCTCCAATGCAAACATCATAGGTTCTATTCCAAAGTGGTTGTTTAATTTTTCTTCTCATCTTATAATAGACCTTTCCTCTAACCAATTCCATGGCAAGGTTCCCAACTTCTTCTCATCAACTGATGTTGGAACATCCTCTTATTTCTTTTTACAGCATAACAACTTTGAGGGTCCATTGCCACATTTTCCTTCGAATGCAGTTGTAATAGATATTTCCCACAACTCAATTTCAGGACCTATTCGTGAAAATATTGGAGTTATGCTTCCAAATCTAAAATATCTTCTTCTCTCTAATAACTCTTTGAGTGGCATCATTCCCCACTCTTTATGTCAAATGGAGGGCTTGTCTGTTCTTGATCTATCGGGGAATCATTTATTTGGAGATCTTCCTCAATGTTGGAGTGACTTGCAACCCACACAGGTTTTTGACGTATCATCCAACAATCTTTCAGGGATTATTCCAAGCTCAATTGGTAAATTGGTCCAATTAAAGTCGTTGCATCTCAATGGGAACAAACTCTATGGAAAAATACCTTTTTCCCTAATGAACTGCACAAAGCTAAAAGTTTTTGATCTGGGAGACAACAAAATTTCTGAACGTGTTCCTAAATGGATTGGTAAATACTTGCTAAATTTGAAAATCCTAATGTTGCGCCAGAATAGTTTCAGTGGCACAATTCCATCACAATTATGTCTCCTAAACAATCTTCAATTGTTGGATCTTGCACACAACAATATATCAGGGACCATACCACATTGTTTTGGAAACTTCAATGGCATGATCAAGGGCCCTAGCCTTGAGAATTGGAACAATGATTCGTTTTACAATGAAAAAATTGAAGTAATAATGGGTTGGCAAAAGTTTGAATATTCAAAGATTATATCCCTAGTTACTGGCATGCACATGTCAAGCAATAACTTAGTTGGTGGGATACCAGAGGAACTAATGAACCTTACTTCCCTTAGGGTTTTAGATTTATCTAAAAACCATTTGGGAGGAAGCATACCTGAGGCGATTTGTAAGATGAAATCTTTGGAGTATTTTTCCTTGGCCGAAAATCAATTTTCGGATAGTATTCCACAAAGCATGACCGCAATGACCTCTTTAAGTCACCTAGATTTGTCATACAACAACTTTTCAGGGAAGATTCCATCTGGGAATCAGTTTTCAACCTTTAATGATCCATCTTTTTTCATTGGGAATCCTGAACTGTGTGGAGGTCCTCTCAAGAGCTGCCCAGTTGATTCAAGCGTTGATATTGTTATGCTAAAAATAGATGACGACGAAACTATTGAAATGAATTGGTTTTACATAGGCTTGGCATCAGGACACGTGGTAGGCTTTTCAGGATTTTGTGGTGTGTTGTTCTTTAACAAGACATGGGCGTTTGCCTATTTTCAATTTTTAAATGTTATGAAAGATTGGCTATTGGTGATGATCGAGGTGAACATAGCTCGGCTGAAGAGGAAGCTAGACATAAACCTCGTTGGAGGAAGAGCATTGTGACTTGCATGGTGATGTCATTGTATATATTTTATTGTTTTTTTTATCCCCTTAGCCCTTGTCTTACAATAAGTGATTCCACATGTTCAGTTTAGATTATGTACTTTGGGTGTATTATTTACTTCTTGTTTGGCTAAGGCTTGGTTATCCACCCCCCTTCTTATGTATATTTTGTTTATTAATATATTGGTTGGGGTCGACCTAACCCCCCTCCCCACTGGAGAGTTTTTCTTTGTTTGACTGCACAAACTACCGGTGATGTTGACTGCAAACAGGTTGTTCATTGAAATTTGATCGAATTATGGTGTTTAAGTTGATTACTTTTGGATCCGAAATATACAACGAATTCAATATGTTGGAAAATTTGTCAGTCTTGCGTTTTCTGGATCTAAGTAGCAAAATTTTCATAGATGATTCGCCCATTCTGAGTGTCGAGAATTTGGACTAGGTGTCACATTTATCCCATCTCAAGTATCTTGACTTGAGTTTTGTGAACCTTAGTCTGGCATCTAATTCACTGCAAGCAATTAATTTGCTTCCTCATCTACTTGACTTGCACTTGTCATTCGCCAATCTCACATCTATAGTCGTTTTGAATCTTCATGGCAATTATTTTCAAGGCCCACTTCTAAATTTTGTCGAAAACATGACTTCCCTGCAAGTTTTGGACCTTTCTTTCAACCAATTCAATGGTTTCAAAATGATTATAGTCATCTATGCAACTTGAAAACACTAGATTTCTCGTACAATACACTCCAAGGAGAGATCCACAAGCTTTTTGAAAACTCCTCATCATCCCAATGTTTCAAAAACAATAAATTAGAGATGTTGTCTTTGTTGGGAAATAACCTCAGTGGATATGCTCCTAATTGGTTAGCTGAGCTTAAGAATTTAAGACAGTTTGGTCTGGGAACGAATTCCTTTGTTGGCCCCATTCCAGAAAGTCTGGGACAACTCTCACACCTAGAAGCATTGTACTTGAGTTATAATTCCTTTGTTGACCACATTCCTCCATCTCTCTGGAAATTTTCATCATTGAGATACTTGTATCTAAACCAAAACAAATTTAATGGGTCTATTCCAGAAAGTCTGGGACAACTCTCACACCTAGAAGCATTGGACTTGAGTTATAATTCCTTTGAAGGCCCCATTCCTCCATCTCTCTGGAAATTGACATCATTGAGATACTTGCTTCTAGACCAATACAAGTTTAATGGGTCTATTCCACAAAGTCTGGGACAACTCTCACACCTAAAAGCATTATAATTGAGTTTTAATTCCTTTGAAGGCGTTATCACTGATGTTCACTTTGCGAATCTTTCTTCTTTGGAATACTTAAATCTAAGTTCAAACTCTTTCTCTTTGAAAATAAGATATGATTGGATACCTCCATTTCAACTTGATGAAATCAGGTTAGGATCGTGCAAAATGGGTCATGATTTCCCTATGTGGCTTCAAACACAAAAGAGTTTTGTGATGTTGAACATCTCCACTGCAAACATCATAGGTCCTGTTCCAAAATGGTTGTATAATTTTTCTTTTCCATATTCTTATCAATTAATAATAGACCTTTCCTCCAACCAATTCCATGGCAAGGTTCCCAATTTCTTCTCTTCAAGTGATGTTGGAACAACCTTTTGTTTCTTTTTACAACATAACGACTTTGAGGGTCCATTGGCCCATTTTCTTTCGAATACAGTTGCAATAGATCTTTCCAACAACTCAGTTTCATGACCTATTCATGAAAATATCGAGGTTATGCTTCCAAATTTAAGATTTCTTTTCCTTTCTAGTAATTCTTTGAACGGCATCATCCCACGCTCTTTATGTCAAATGAAGAATCTGTCAATTCTCGATCTATCGATGAATCATTTATCCGGAAGTCTTCCTCAATGTTGGAGTGGCTTGCAGGCCTTGCAAGTTCTTGACCTGTCATCCACCAATATTTCAGGAATTATTCCAAGCTCCATTGGTGAATTAGTTGAATTAGAATATTTGCACCTGAATGAGAACAAAATCTATGGGCAAATACCTATGTCCTTGATGAATTGCGCAAAACTAAAAGTTTTTTATCTTGGAGAGAACAAACTTTCTGGAAGTATTCCTACATGGATTGGCGAAGACTTGATCAATTTGAAAATCCTAATATTACACCAGAATAATTTTAATGGCACAATTCCTTTGCAGTTATGTCGCCTGACTAATCTCCAGTTATTGGATCTTTCACACAACAATATATCAGGAACTATCCCATATTGTTTTAAAAACTTCAGTGACATAGAGAACCAAAGCCTTAGCCATTGGAGCAATTACTACAGCACGAACTTACGTTACATGTACTTTGACAAAATCAAAGTGATTGTAAAGTGGGAGAAATTGGAATATTTAAAGACAATGCCTCTTGTTACTGGCTTGCACATGTCAAACAATAACTTAGTTGGTGAGGTGCCAGAAGAATTAACAACCCTTGTTGCACTTAGGATTTTGGATTTGTCAAAAAATAAATTGGGAGGAAACATACCTGAGAAGATTTATGAGATGACATCATTGGAGTATCTTTACTTGGATGAAAATCAACTTTCGGGGAGTATTCCACAAAGCATGATATCTTTGACCTCTCTAAGTCACCTAAATTTGTCATACAACAACTTTTCAGGGAAGATTCCATCTGGGAATCAGTTTTCAACCTTTAATGATCCATCTTTTTTCATTGGGAATCCTGAACTGTGTGGAGGTCCTCTCAAGAGCTGCCCAGTTGATTCAAGCGTTGATATTGTTATGCTAAAAATAGATGACGAGAAACTATTGAAATGAATTGGTTTTACATAGGCTTGGCATCAGGATACGTGGTAGGCTTTTCGGGATTTTGTGGTATGTTGTTCTTTAATAAGACATGGACAGTTGCCTATTTTCAATTTTTAAATGTTATGAAAGATTGGCTATTGGTGATGATCGAGGTGAACATAGCTTGGGTGAAGATGAAGCTAGACATAAACCTCATTGGAGGATGAGCATTGTGATTTGCATGGTGATGTCATTGTATATATTTTATTGTTTTTTTTTATCTCCTTAGCCCTTGTCTTACAATAAGTGATTCCACATGTTCAGTTTAGATTATGTACTTTGGGTGTATTATTTACTTCTTGTTTGGCTAAGGCTTGGTTATCCACCCTCCTTCTTATGTATATTTTGTTTTTTAATATATTGGTCGGGGTCGACCTAACCCCCCTCCCCACTGGAGAGTTTTTCCTTGTTAATTTTTTCTTTTTCTTTTTTGCAAACTTGTTTGTTTGATCCAAAGAGATTTATTCTATTAAAAAATACTTATTTTTAGTGCAATTGGATTTTAGGCAATGAGAGAAATGATTTTTGTGGTAATTTCTCTCGCTTCAAAAGACATTTATTTTCAATTTTGTCCACCATTCATTGTTTTTTTTGTTACATGAGATTAACGCCAGGCAGACATACATGCAAATTGATGTTGTACTTTTATCGTAATGTTGCATTTAAAACCAGAAAATACATACACATGTCCACTCCTAACACAAAAACCATAATAGAGGTAGGACTCGAAGATCACGTATGTTTGGCTGAGGCTGTTAATTATTGAACAAGATCGATGGAATCTAATGAAGGTTTCATGGCAGCTGCAACATATTTGATCATTGCTTAATTTCGATGAGAGAGTCCACAATTTTGTCCAATGGTTGCTCAAGGCATGGTGAATTAATGGGTTCTTGAAGAATTTCTTTTCCACTGCTATATTGGTGTTGGGTTGTTGAAAAGTTATTGAATGGTAAGACATGTGATAAGAGTTAATTTAGCCACAGGATATATCTAGCTAGTTTTTGTTCTAAAATTCTTGTAGTACATAATCAAATCCGACTGTAGTTTCACGGGCACTTCTTGGCATGTCACAAATGGCCCAAGAATACGAAGAATCCACGCTTTTCCAAATGTAGAAAACAATCAAAATTCCAGGATTACTATTTTTTATTTCTTACTGTAGTATCTTGCATGCTCACCTGCGTGCTAGGTTTGGTTATATGTAAGTGATTATAAGAGAGGGTGACTCGTTTAGGAGCATTAATAACTAAATTGCATTAATAAATAAATTCAAAGTAATGTAAGTGGTAGCAACAATTAAAAAATTGCATTCGAATCCAAGAACTGTGCATCTAAGTTTTATTATGGGAGTAACAAAAAATAATTGGGTATAGTAAGCAATTTTTATAAACTGAGTCTAAAAATAAAGTTGAGAACATTGAGCCAAACGGTCAGGTACATGTAGTAACTCTAAAAAAAATTAGAAAAAAAGAAAAGAAATAGTGAAGAAGAGATCAACTATTCCAAAGCGCGGGAGATAAACCCACCCCTTCCAATCTTGTGGTGATATTTAGAAATTTTAATAACTACGGTGGCATTTAACCATGGTGGTACCCAAAGGAACGGAGAACTTGGACTTTACACCTGAGGGCTTGGCATCAGGACACGTGGTAGGCTTTTCGGGATTTTGTGGTATGTTACTCTTTAAAAGGACATGGGCAGTTGCCTATTTTCAATTTTTAAATGTTATGAAAGGTGAACATAGCTTGGCTGAAAAGGAAGCTAGACATAAACCTAGTTGGAGGATGAGCTTTGTGACTTACATGGTTTTGTCATTGTATATATTTTATTGCTTTTTATCCCCCTTAGCACTTGTTTTACAATAAGTGATTCCACATGTTGAGTTTAGATTATGTGCTTTGGGTGTATTATTTACTTCTTGTTTGGCTAAGGCTTGGTTATCCACCCCCATTCTTATGTATATTTTGCTTATTAATATATTGCTTTTTTTTTTTCGAACATGTTTGTTTGATCCAAAGAGATTATTCTATTTACGCTAGTACTTATTTTTATTGCAATTGAATTTTGGACAAATTTGAAAAAATAAATGCTTTTCGAAGCGAGAGAAATTAACACAAATTCATACTTACTAGCCAACAAGTGTAGCCAACAAGTGCATGATACACGCATTCATAGTTTTTTTTTTGTTACATATATGCAAATTTGATGTTGTATTTTTAATAATAATATTGCATTAAAAAACTAGAAAATACATACACATGTACATGTCCACTCCTAACACAAAAAACATAATGGAGGTGGGACTTAAAGATCGTGTATGTTTGGCTGAAATACATGTGAAGATAAGATATGAAGGCCAAAGCTTCAAGAGCATCAACGTTTGGTTGAGGCTGTTCATTATTGAGCAAGATGGAATCTAATGAAGGTCTTATGGCAGCTGCAACATAGTTGATCATTGCTTAATTCCTATGAGAGAATCCACAATTTTGTTCACTGGTTGCTCAAGAATGAGATCACAGAGATAACTGGAGATTGTCGAAAGAGATGAGAGAAAGACGATAGTCTCTGATGCAATGGAAGAGAACTGGACAGAGATGAGAGTCTGCGACCCGTGAATTGTTTTTCCAGTATGAATGAGGCGTCAGATTCTCATCAAACATGAAAATCTTTGGAACGTGATGGCATATGCCCATGAATAAAAACCTAAACAAACACCTCAAATTTTATTTCAAGTGGGAATAAGATTCCAATTCTCATAAAATAAGTGCAACCCAACACACCCTTATTGTAGTAACTTGCATGCTCACCTACATGCTAGTGTTTGGTTATCATGTTAGTGATTTCTAGGTCATGATCAAAGAGATCGGAGAGGCAGTGACTTCTGAGAAGTACATAGAAAAAGAAAATTATAAGGAATAAATAGTCAAGAAGAGATCAATTATTCCAAAGCGAGGAGATTAACCCGCCCCTTCCACTCTTGTGATACGTAGAAATTTTAATAATTACGGTGGCATTTAAACATGGTGGTACACAAAGGAAAGGAGAACTTGGATTTTCTTTGAAATTTGATTGAATTATGGTGTTCAAGTTGATTGCTTTTGGACCGAATTATACCGCGAATTCAATTTGTTGTTCTGAGGCAAGGATTGAAATTTCGTTTTTTGAGGTAATTTTGGCAAAATTGATTTTAAGAAATTTTTCATTGTGTAAAGAAAAAAACATAAAATTTTCTATTGTAATTTTAAAGTTATCAATATAATTTAAGTATTTTAAACTATTATATACTACATAAAGAGTACCACAAGACTTGTAATGTCATACAAATAATATATTGCATAAGAATCACTTATATAACAAAATTGTAATACTAAATTAAGGTTAAAATGTAGGAAAATTGAGATTGGCCTAATGAAATAAATGAATATTTTGAATTTTGAAATAAATTTCGGTAACTAAAAAAAAAGAAATATTTAATAAAATTTCGACATTTTTCGAGAAATCACATTCCTTGCTCTGAGCAGCATTGAGCAGAAAAATGCTTTAGAATGCTTCTTAGTTGTCTAAATCATTTTTCAATTGTGAATTCTTTCTTGATAATTAGTGGTACTGTTAAGAATCCCCATAAAACAAGTTAGAAGTAGCGTGTTTGTCTGCTCATTGATGATTCACTCTTGATAATTATGCGAGAGAACATTAGTGAGTTTCAAACCTAAATCTACAACAAGATGGTACGACTATCGTGCCCACTGAAGTTAATTCAAGTATAACTGATAAGGTCGATGTTTATGATTTCAAGTAGATGAAGATATCTTCGGTGGTGGTCTTTAAACCTTCGTCCAATTGTTTTACAAATTGACCAAATAATCATTCTGTGGACATAAACTGTAATCACATCATACAAAAATTCTAGTCAGTCTTGTTTTGATTTTTTTTACACTTCTACCCCTTATATAGATAGTGTTTGTAATTGTATTTTAAAGAGAAGAGACAAAAAGTGTAAAAACACACAAACAAAACTAAGAAAATGCCACAAAAAGAGACTAACTAGAATTACTCCACGTCATATCCAAAACAAAGTTTATTGAACAGAATGCATTGATAACATAGAACTTCTGGAAATACCTTTCACAAAGAACCACAATCACAATGGCATCAATATTAGTTGATGTAAAAATCTGATTTCATATATGGTATATGTCTGAAATATACCAAATGCTATTGATTTTACTATGCTGGCTACAATGCTTGACCTACAAATCAGTCGGTCAATCCTTGGAAAAGGAGAAAGGGATGCACAGACTCATGCACCACCAAATAATCTTATCGTAATGAGGGTGGAGTTTTAACCATACGATGTGTTTCATGATGCACATTTTATTTTTACTTTTCAAATCATTGACTCACCTCGAGATCCAATTAATGAGTTGTCCAATACCAACATTTTGATCTCCTCATTCAATCATTTTGGGGCCATTCTAGTCATCAAAATTTTGCTCATTTAAAAAATAATAGTTAATGGATGTGGACCACTAGCATGCGGTGCATTGAAAATACGAAATCTTTTAAGAATAATCTTGAATAAGCTATTTATTTTGGATGTGGCTACCCCAGTATAATCATGGAGCTTATGATCAACTACTAAAGTGTGGCTATCATTTGAATGTTTGACCTGCAAAGTAGCTATAAGGGAGATTACCAATTCCTTGTTTCATGACTAGTTGTCACGACTAAATCCACAGAGTACTATATTGTTCGCTTAGGACCCAAGGTCCGCATGGTTGTAGATCCAACCTCGTACATATATAGTACATAATTCAGGCAATGTGTGACTATGATCCCCCCCTTTGTAGCTTGCAAAGTCTCTTGGGATCTATAGGCTCTTGGGCTTCTCCCACACCCTCCCCCGTCAGGTCCGCCCACACAAGGGTATCACAGTCCATACTTTATAGATCTAATCTCGTACATATATAGTACATCACCCTCCCGCACCCAGGCGACGTGGGACTATGATATTTCTTTTATAACTTGTCAACTCTCTTGTGATTCATGAACTCTTGAGCTTCTCCCTTACCCTCCCCCTTAGGTCCGCCCACACAAGGGTATCACACTACTCTACTATCGTAATATGGGGACATCTCATCCACGTCCTTGTAACACTATTATTATTGTGTTATGCTGCATTCTCAACATCATTCCCACTTGGTGTAGCCCAGGCCCAAACATGAGCGCACACTGTCTACACGTTGAAAGGCAATCACTTTTCAAGTTCAAACATTCTCTCACTGATCCTTCCAACAGACTGCATTTGTGGGTTGGTGAAGATTGTTGTCAATGGGCTGAAATCCAGTGTGACAGTAGAACCGGACACGTCATCAGACTGGACCTGTGCAACCCGCATCCATTTAATTGGGCCCGTTTGGATGAAGACCATTATGATCCAATATATGAGGAATCAGCCTTAGTGGGTCAAGAGGTAAGTCCTTCCTTGCTTGACTTGAAACATTTGAAACACTTGGACTTGAGCTGAAACAATTTTTTCTGATTCTCCAATTCCCAATTTCCTTGGATCATTTATGAATTTGAGATATCTCAATCTCTCTTCTTCTTTTCTTTTTCTTCCTCTTTCTTTGCTGGTATTGTTCCACAACATTTTGAAAATTTGTCTGTCTTGCGATCTCTAGATCTTAGTGGCCACAATGGGCCATATGATTTTTCCAGACTGAGTAAATTTTCAATGAAACAAGAAGTGATCACCAGTTAGGGAGCGAGGGAGTGACAGCGAGAGAGAGCGCGAGGGCACCCTCACAAACCGAGGTCCAGTTCAAAAGAATAAGAAAAAAACTGACTATAATTTTTCCAAAAATATATTAAAAGTTTAACAAGATATATAAGATGTGTACCAAAAATATGAAATAACAAAAGATAAAACAAAATAAATGTAAACATTAATATTATTTTCAATAAAGTTTTTTTTTTTTTTTTTGGTTCAAACACGAAGATGTTTATTAAAGAAAGAAAGGAAAACAAATTATAAAGGAAATCATTCATATATCAAGGAATGTCAAGACACCATGAAGGTGTCAAAAATCAAATCTCTAAACAAATTACAAGTCGAACCCATCCTTCACAACAATTCCCTAATCTCGATAAC
Source organism: Berberis thunbergii (assembly GCA_003290165.1). Lineage (NCBI taxonomy): Eukaryota > Viridiplantae > Streptophyta > Magnoliopsida > Ranunculales > Berberidaceae > Berberis > Berberis thunbergii. The sequence continues at coordinate 71,973 of QNQO01001930.1, forward strand.
GATAGAGTGCTCTGATCTGTTGAGTCATTTAAATACCCTCCTATTTCTCTTATTCCACACACACCACATGAGTACGTGAGGAACCCTACGTCATAACCACTCCGCCCGTCGGGAAGGATTAGCTTGGGACCACCAACTTAGCCAATCTAAAATGGAGCCTTGAAACATCAAACTCAAACCAAATTCTGACAAGAAACTGCTCCAAATTGATTTGGAGAATCTGCAGTGAAGCATAAAATGATCCAGCGTCTCGTCAATTTCATTGCAAAGCACACAAAGACTCCATGTGTGGATTCCTCTTTTCCTTAACCTATCTTTAGTCAAGATCTTTTCATGCAACACTGACCAGCTAAAGAAATTAATCTGAGGAAAAAAGGTTTTTCACCCATACCAGATTCTTGTGAGAGGAAATGAAGGGGTTGGAGTGAGTCTCATAATGAGAGACAACAAACATATCAAAAAAATCTTTCACTGAGAAGCCCACACCTTTACCCTTCCACACCAAACTGTCAGATCCTTCTGAGAGCATTTGTCTATTCAACAGATGCATTAAATTGGCGACCTCCTCTAGCTCCCCAGTATTTAGGGGTCTTCGAAAGGAAAGATCCCAAGAATTTCCATTAGACCAATAAAGTTTAACATGTTAGATCATATTTTGTCTTTTTTTTTGTATGTCATAAATGATTGATTATTTTTCTAAGTTTGTGTGTGTTTGATTTTTTTCACTTACTCTCTTATCTCCACTAAGTCGATTATTTTTCATGGAATAAAAATAAACTATACTATGTCGAGTGCAAATTAAATATGTTATATTTGAACATTTAACAAGTAAACATAACCAATTTGAATTGCCTAATTTACCCGTACTATCCAAGGTAGTCTTTGATTTACAAAATGTACATAATCTGGGTGTTTAGTTATATTTTTACAGTTAATTGGGCACAAGCTAGGGTATACCTATCTTGGGTATGGCTCGAGCCAGTGTAGTATCCGCTCCACCCTACCAACCAGTGACGGAGCCATGATTTTTGTTGAAGGGAGGCGAAGTGATGGGTATAGTTAATTAATGATAATATAATAATTAATTACCTTAACAAAAAAAATTAATTTGAACAATACATAAATAACTATTCAAAACACCAATTGCTAAACAAAACTCAGTTTAACCTATAGGGAAGACAGTGAGTTCAACAAGCTACTTTGTAGAAGCACAAAAGATAAATATATGGAAGAAAATTAAATTAGTATATAAAGTTAAGCAACAATTCTAGGGAGCCATATTTGGTGGCGACTTTTGGATCATTTTGGGGTTTTTTTTAATATTTTTACTCATTTTATGAATGGTGTTTGTGGTTGTGTTTTAAAGAGAATGATAAAAAATGTACAAAAAAAATTAAAATTAAAAAAAAAAAAAAAAACTGACCCAAAAATGGCCACCAAACATGGTTTCCTAAACCTACTCAAAGTTAAGTAGCAAAAAATAATTTCAAATGTAAAATTAGATGTGGAAAAAAAATGGATTATTTGCGATTTTTCACCTATCATAAATAGATATTAGAGGTTACCCCATCATTAATCACTATTGCAATCTCTCTTAGGACTAGCAGTCAACGTGCATTGATTTTCAAAAGGCTCATGCCTTTCAAACAATAACCCACAGAAGAACTTCGAGATACAAATATGTATCTTAAGGAAAAATTAATGGATCAAAATTTTCATGTATCTCCAGAAAAATCCTATGAATAAAAGACAAAACTAGACCTCAAAAAAATACATTTATTAAAACATTCTTCTTTCTCAAAGCAGGAAAGAAAGGTTGGAGTTGTTCATGGTGATGGTGGGAAAAAGAACTAAAATCAAGCAAAAAGGAAGGGAGAGGAAGATAGTAGGAAGTGTGGCGGTTGCTGGTGTCGCAGTAATCAGAGTGAGGGAGCAAAAGAGGGGAAACGGGCAGAGCGAGGAGGGAGAACAAATAGAGGAAGAGGTGGAGTGGGACAGACTAGTCGACATTGATGGGCGACCATAACATTAAAAAAAAAAAAATTTAAAAAAAGAAAAAATCAGTGGGGCACTTGCCCCCTAATGGCTCCGTCCCTGCTACCAACTTGCAGTCTTAGCTATGTTTAACAAGTCAAAAAGTATCTATATATGTAGTACATACAAATATTCTTGATAGTGGAAATGTGTTTAAAGGTGGTTTTAGCTTTTTTCATTTTTCAAACCCTTGATCCGTCGAAATTTTTTGGTGGTGTTCTTTGTCCCCCTTTTTTTCCATAGCTTGTTTGATGGGTTTGCTTAAATCCTATTTTTTTTTTCAAAAAGTTTATACTTACATATAATACATGCAAATAACTCTTGATCAGTGGAAATGTGTTAGGTGGTGTTCCAGTCCTGTTTTTCCATAGCTTGTTTGACGGGTGCGCTTAAAGCCTTTAGAAATAATTAATTAGTATATGATCACGCGGCCTGGTCTCCGAATTATTAGTCGTTGCTCCACCATGGTGGAAAAATGGCTATCATACTTGTGGAAGATCTAGGGCTTGTTATTATTTTTCACATCCCGTTAAAGTGTGGAGTCTAATTTACCATAAAGACGTACTATTCACTTAAGATTACCAATTAAATTTACAATAGTTATCAACTGGGGTCAACACCCATTAAAAAGTAATCATGCCGCATGTAGAATTCGAAACTAAGACGTGTGAAACAAACCCATACAACCCTAACCACTAGGCCAACACCATTGGCAAATTTACAATAGTTATCCACTTTAAAAGCCAAAGTTACCTATATGCACCATGCATCAATTCCTTAAAATGTTATATTGCAATTAAAATTTATTTAATAGTCAGGTCATGTCGAATTCTTGGCTCCACCTATGTCTTTGTGGCATGAATTATAGAGTAATGTGGTCTAGTTTAGTGTCAATTAACTTCGGTTGTTTGATTTAGCTACCAATCACTTGTATAACTCAGTGTACACAAGGGAGTGTTCCTTTCCACGTCCTTCATAATGACCAAAGAGCAACGTCTGAATTGAAATGCTAAAACTCTCAATGATAGTCACATTTACCAAAACTTGATTTGTACGGGCAATTTCATGCAACTTTATTGTGGGAATTTTTTTAAATGGCTATCATGGAATGCTTCACCTGCATGGTAGAAGAAGAAGACTCAACCAATTCCTTATTCCAATTATTATTATTATTATTATTGACGATACATCGATATTTCAGGCATTATTCCAAGCGCCATTGGCAAATTGGTTGAATTAAGATCTTTCATCTGAATAAAAATGGAATATATGGGCAAGTGCCATTGTCCCTGATTAATTGCACAAATCTAGAAGTCGTTGATACTGGAGAAAACAAACTTTTTGGAAGCATTCCTACATGGATTGGTAAATCCTTGCTCAGTTTGAAAATCTTAAGTCTACGCCAAAATAATTTCAACGGCACAATTCCGTTGCAGTTATGTGGCCTGACTAATCTCCAATTGTTGGATCTTTCACACAACAATGTATCAGGAGCGATACCACATTGTTTTGGAAACTTCAGTGGCATGATTGAGGACCCAATCCTTGACAATTGGGGCTTTAGTTCTGCCCATATTGAGAAAATCGAAGTGATTGTAAAGTTGCAGACATTCGAATATTCGAAGACAATCTCACTTGTTACTGGCTTGCACATGTCAAACAATAACTTATTCGGTGAGATACCAGAAAAACTAATGACCCTTGTTGCACTCAGGGTATTGGATTTGTCAAAAAATAAATTGACAGGAAACATTCCTGAGAAGATTTATGAGATGACATCACTGGAGTATTTTTACTTGGATGAAAATCAACTTTGTGGAAGCATTTCACAAAGCATGACACTTTTGACCTCTCTAAGTCACCTGAATTTGTCATACAACAAGTTTTCAGGGAAGATTCCATCTGGGAATCAATTTTCAACATTTAATGATCCATCTTCTTTCATTGGGAATCTAGAACTATGTGGGAATCCATCTTTTTTCATTGGGAATCCTGAACTATATGAAGCTCCTCTCAAGAGCTGCCCAATTGATTCAAGTGTTGATATTGTTATGCCAAAAACAGATGACAACGAAACCATTGAAATGAATTGGTTTTACATAGGCTTGGCATCAGGACACGTGGGAAGCTTTTCGGGATTTTGTGGTATGTTACTCTTTAAGAGGACATGGGCAGTTGTCTATTTTCAATTTTTAAATGTTATGAAAGATTGGCTATTGGTGATGATCGAGGTGAACATAGCGCCGCTGAAGAGGAAGCTAGACATAAACCTAGCTACTTGGAGGATGATGAGCTTTGTGACTTACATGGTTTTGTCATTGTATATATTTTATTGTTTTTTTTTATCCCCCTTAGCTGTTGTCTTATTGTTTTAGTTATATATTCTTGATCGTGGAAATGTGTTTAAAGGTGGTTTTAGCTTTTTTTATTTTTCAAACCCTTGATCCGTCGAAATTTTTGGTGGTGTTCTTTGTCCCCCTTTTTTCCATAGCTTGTTTGACGGGTTCGCTTAAAGCCCATTTTTTTTTTTTCAAAAAGTTTATACTTACATATAATACATGCAAATAACTCTTGATGAGTGGAAATGTGTTCGGTGGTGTTCTTTATCTCTTTTTCCATAGCTTGTTTGACGGGTGCGCTTAAAGCCTTTAGAAATAATTAATTAGTATATGATCATACGGTGTAGTCTCCAAATTATTAGTCATTGTCCCACCATGGTGGAAAAATGGCTATCCTCTAGCTCTTTTTCAATAGCTTGTTTGACGGGTGCGCTTAAAGCCTTTAGAAATAATTAATTAGTATATGATCATGCGGTGTAGTCTCCAAATTATTAGTCATTGTCCCACCATGGTGGAAAAATGGTTATCATAGTTGTGGAGTCTAAGATCAAGGGCTTGTTATTATTTTTCACATCCCGTTGAAGTGTGGATGTCTAATTTACCATAAAGACGTACTACTCACTTAAGATTACCAATCTAATTTTTATATTAATACTTTCTGTGTGTTGAGTTTTCAATAGGGGTGGGCACGAGACGGGATGGGACGAGATATATTCATCCCTATTTCATCCCGTTCATAAGAGATCGAGACGGAACTAGATGAGAAAAACCTCATCCCGACCTCATCTCATTCCAAACGGATTCAGAACTATCTACATAGTTGTCAGATTTTGGTAAACTTGATATCGTTGAAATGCAATTTTGAATGATCTTTATAACAAAACCACTAATTAATACAAACACTTAATTTCAAAATATTCATTTTATTTTTAAAAGATGTAAGTATTTTTTATATTTTCATGCCTTAAACATTTTTAATATTTTCAAATAAATGGACATAAATTTTAATGAACATTCAAACCAAGACCCGAACATTTAATCAATTCTAATTTTAATAGAGTTTTACTTTAAAAAATTAGTTTACATTAAAAAAAATATGATATTTTATGGAACTGATTGAGGGAAATGATGGGGTTGGCAGTGAGGATGTCTAGTGCAAGATAATTAACGACAAAAAAAAATTATGTGGAGTGCCAATGGTACGAGTAATATGTCAATCTAAATTATAAATCAGAATAATGTCTGAGGTTGGAGACACAAGACGATTGAGATTTAACCAAATATAAAAATCTAACAAATCACAAAAAAATTAAAGCACCAAAAGATAAGCTTCATCTAATGATTGAGATTTATTTCATCAAATGGTTGAGACTTAAAGTTAGCATTTATGTCTTACCTTCAATCGCTCTCCAATAAAAATGCATGAGTTCGATTCTCATACCCAATAATTTGATATTTAAAGTAAAATAAATTTATTTATTATATTTAACTTTTATCGTGACAGCTGCACAAAGAATACCCTACTATAAAATGAATGAAGAAGTTTTTCAAAATGGAGGAGACGTGAATGGCGGAAGAAAGAATGAAAGTGCCACCCTCATTGGTGAGGGATTGTGATTTTGATGGATAGCCGGCTGAAAGCAATATGCCAAATCATATTCAGTTGGTGGTGCAAAAAAGTTAATTGCAACATAGTTTATAAATTGTGACTATTCTTATATATACGGATGCATTATATATATATATATAATGCATTTGAAGTGAAAATAATAAATAAGTACTTGCTAAGCAGGCTGTTTTAACGAAAAAGAATGGAGTAAGTCTAGGCAGTTAGGGCTATCAGCCATTGCTATGTGAACCCTCAGTTTTTCATGTTATTTGCTTTGGGAAAATAAAGAGACATGGTTATCACAATGAGTAATGCTATGGTGCCTGGTGCTACCAGACACAACACCAGGCATAAGGCCGATGCACTTAGAAAAAACCCTATCACAATAGGTAATAGTAACGATTTTTCACCATAATGACCCATCAGGCAATAATTATTATAATTCCTAAATCACATTGCCATTTGTTGCGGACGTGGGAACATAAGATTTCAATTTCCACAAAGACTTGTAGATGCCCGTCAAACAAGCTATGGTAAAGAGGTAAAGAACATCAAACAAATTTCCACTGGGCCAAGAATTATTTGCATGCACCTTTATACTTTTTGGATGGGGAAATCTTATTTGCACCCATCATGTGCGACAAAGGAATGATCTTGTTTTTACAATAAAAAATCAACAGTAAGAGAAGACTTATGCTTGCCATCTTATATAAACTTCCCTTGCAATATAAAATGTACTCAATTGTTTTCTCAGTTTTTTATAATCAGAAAAGGCTAATTATTATTATTATTATTATTATTTTTTAAAATTTATCAGCTTACCTACAAAGTCAGTCAATCTTTGCAAAGAGAAAACAATTTTTTAGCTATAAAGAGAGATTACCAATTCATAGTTCCATGCAACTAGAGAAAAACCCACTCTGCTCTGGTATACACAATATGGGGAGATCTTATCATCTTTGCAACGTTATTGTGCTATGGTGCATTCTCCTCATCATTCCCTGTTGGTGCCACCAAGGCGCGAACATGAGCACCTACTGTGTGCACATCGAAAGGCAAGCTCTTCTCGAGTTCAAACATTCTTTGACTGATCCTTCCAACAGGCTGCGTTCTTGGGTTGGTGAGCATTGTTGCAGTTGGGCTGGAATCCGGTGTGATGGAAACAGACATGTCATCAAACTGAATCTTCGAAACCTGCATACATTTCATTGGAAACGCTATTTTGCAAACAATCGAACCTCTGATCCAATATATGTGAAATCAGCTTTAGTGGGCCAAGAGGTAAATCCTTCGTTACTTGACTTGAAACATTTGAAACACTTGGACTTGAGTTCAAACAATTTTTCTGGATCTCGAATTCCTAATTTCCTTGGATCATTTCTGAATTTGAGATATCTTAATCTCTCTTCCTCTTTCTTTGGTGGTATTGTTCCACAACATCTTGGAAACTTGTCTGCCTTGCGATCTCTAGATCTTAGTGCCCATTCTAGCCCATATAAATTTCCCATACTGAGTACTGATAATTTGGACTGGGTGTCACGTTTATCTCATCTTAAGTATCTTGACATGAGTCTCGTGAACCTTGGTCAGGCATCTAATTCACTGCAAGCAATTAATTTGCTTCCCCATCTACTTGAATTGCACTTGTCAAATTGTGGAATCTCTGAAAACCTTATTTCAAATTCTTTAGCCAATCTCACATCTATGGTCGTCTTAGTTCTTGACAAAAATAATTTTCAAGGTCCACTTCCAAATTTTGTCGAAAACATGACTTCTCTACAAGTTTTGAGCCTATATCACAGCCAATTCAACGGTACAATTCAAAATGATTTGAGTCATTTGTGTAACTTGGAAAGACTAGATTTGTCTGAGAATAAACTCCAAGGAGATATCCACAAGCTTTTTGAAAACTCCTCATCATCTCTGTGTTTCAAAAACTATAAATTAGAGGCACTGTATTTGTACAACAATAACCTCAGTGGATATGCTCCTAATTGGTTGACTAAGCTTAAGAATCTCAAAGTCCTTGATCTAGGAGGGAATTCATTTGTTGGCCCCATTCCTTCATTTATTTGGGAATTGTCATCTTTGAGATCCTTATATCTGAGTGGCAATAAATTTAATGGGTCTATTCCAGAAAGTCTGGGGCAACTCTCACACCTAGAAATATTGTGCATTTCTTCATTTGAAAGTGTTATCTCTGATGCTCACTTAGCAAATTTGTCCGCTTTGAGAGTTTTAGACTTACGATCAAACTCTTTGAAAATAAGATCTGACTGGATACCCCCATTTCAACTTGATGAAATCTGGTTAGGATCATGCAAAATGGGGTCTGATTTCCCTATGTGGCTTCAAACACAAAAGAGTTTTTCCGTGTTGAATATCTCCAATGCGAGCATCATAGGTTCAGTTCCAGAATGGCTGTTTAATTTTTCTTTTCCATATTCTCGAAAAGTAGTAATAGACATTTCCTCCAACCAATTCGATGGCAAGGTTCCCAACTTTTTTTCATCGTCTGAAGTTAGAGAAGTCTATTTCTTTTTACAGCATAACAACTTTGAGGGTCCATTGCCACATTTTCCTTCGAATGCAGTTGCAATAGATATTTCCCACAACTCAATTTCGGGACCTATTCATGAAAATATTGGAGTTATGCTTCCAAATCTAAACTATCTTCTTCTCTCTAATAACTCTTTGAGTGGCATCATTCCCCACTCTTTATGTCAAATGGAGGGCTTGTATGTTCTTGATCTATCGGGGAATCATTTATTTGGAGATCTTCCTCAATGTTGGAATGAGTTGCAACCCATACAAGTTCTTGACCTATCATCTACCAATCTTTCAGGGATTATTCCAAGCTCAATTGGTAAATTGGTCCAATTAAAATCGTTACATCTCAATGGGAACAAACTCTATGGACAAATACCTTTTTCCCTAATGAATTGCACAAAGCTAAAAATTATGGATCTAGGTGAGAACAAAATTTCTGGACATGTTCCAAAATGGATTGGCAAATACTTGCTAAATTTGAAAATCCTAAGGTTGCGCCAGAATAGTTTCAGTGGCCCAATTCCTTCACAATTATGTCTCCTAAAGAATCTCCAATTGTTGGATCTTGCATACAACAATATATCAGGAACTGTACCACATTGTTTTGGAAACTTCAGTGGCATGGTCAAGGGCCCTAGCCTTGAGAATTGGCACAATGAGTCGTATTACTACAATGACAAAATTGAAGTAATAATGGGCGGGCAAATTTTTGAATATTCAAAGATTATATCCCTAGTTACTGGCTTGCACATGTCAAGCAATAACTTAGTTGGGAGGATACCAGAGGAACTAATGAACCTTACTGCCCTTAGGGCTTTAGATTTATCTAAAAACCATTTGGGAGGAAGCATACCTGAGGCGATTTGTAAGATGAAATCTTTGGAGTATTTTTCCTTGGCCGAAAATCAATTTTCGGGGAGTATTCCGCAGAGCATGACAGCATTGACCTCTTTAAGTCACTTAGATTTGTCATACAACAACTTTTCAGGGAAGATTCCATCTGGGAATCAATTTTCAACATTTAATGATCCATCTTCTTTCATTGGGAATCCTGAACTGTGTGGAGGTCCTCTCAAGAGCTGCCCAGTTGATTCAAGCGTTGATATTGTTATGCCAAAAATAGATGACGACGAAACTATTGAAATGAATTGGTTTTACATAGGCTTAGCATCAGGACACGTGGTAGGCTTTTCGGGATTTTGTGGTATGTTGTTCTTTAACAAGACATGGGCAGTTGCCTATTTTCAATTTTTAAATGTTATGAAAGATTGGCTATTGGTGATGATCGAGGTGAACATAGCTCAGCTGAAGAGGAAGCTAGACATAAACCTCGTTGGAGGATGAGCATTGTGACTTGCATGGTGATGTCATTGTATATATTTTATTGTTTTTTTATCCCCTTAGCCCTTGTCTTACAATAAGTGATTCCACATGTTCAGTTTAGATTATGTAATTTGGGTGTATTATTTACTTCTTGTTTGGCTAAGGCTTGGTTATCCACCCCCCTTCTTATGTATATTTTGTTTATTAATATATTGGTCGGGGTCGACCTAACCCCCCTCCCCACTGGAGAGTTTTTCTTTGTTTGACTGCACATAAAATGGGATTTGATTGGTGTCCAACTCTGATGTTGGGAATCAAGTTAGAGTCAGGTTTTGAGATTCAAGAGTAGAATTTTCCTTTCCAGAGTTCACATCAGACTTTCAAAGTTTAGTGTAAATTTGAAGCAAGACAAAAATGGAACTTGAATGATATTAAGGACATTTGAGAGTCAAGTAGAATTTTCCTTTCCAGAGTCCATATAAGATTTGTTTGCATAAATGCTACGTACATTTATAAATCACTTATAGGTACAATTCATCAACTGAAGTCAATTATGATGGTTTAACAAAAACTTGTAAAATAAACCGTCTAAAACCAATTCGTATTAGCAATAAATAAATAATCAGGTTTTGTATTCATCCAAATGGCCCAGAATGGTCAAATATGCGAAAAGGGATACCATCTGCAGGCAAAAGTCCAGAAGGCGGAGACTAATAATTAATAGTTGTTGCAGCATGTAGTCCTTAAACCTTCGTCCAAGACATAAGCTCCCTTGTAAATTAACTCCATCATATAAGTTTTACTAATTTATCAATAGCAACAATGCTAGGAATCTTGCAAGGGGATAGAAACAAACTTCGTACGCCGGCCACTTTCATGTGGATGAAAAACTTATAATGAAACTACAATGCTTGACCTACAAAGTCAGTCAATCAATCTTTGGAAGGAGAAAGGGATGCACAGCTTCGTGCACCACCAAATACTTCTCCATCACCTCTCTTCTCCATCACCTCTCTGTGCAATAATCTTATCATAATGAAAAAATTATACCCAATTTTTAGCTATAAAAAGGGAGATTACCAATTCATTCTTCCATGCTACAAGAGGAGACTGAACACTCTACTCTGTTATAAACAATATGGGGAAATCTCATGATCCTTTTAACATTACTGTGCTATGGTGCATCCTCAGTATCATGCCCTGTTGGTGCAATCTAGGTGCGGACAAAAGCATGTGTTGCATACCTGTCGAAAGACGAGCTCTTCTCCAGTTTAAGCATTCCCTCACTGATCCTTTCAACAAGCTTCGTTCTTGGGTTAACGATGATTGTTGCAATTGTGCTGGAATCAGGTGTGACAACAGAACCGTGCACGTCGTCAGAGTGGACTTGCGTGATCCACATCCATTTAATTGGACCTGTTATGATGAAAACAACGGCACTTCTGATCCAATATATGTGAAATCAGCCTTAGTGGGCCAAGAGGTAAATCCTTCTTTGCTTGACTTGAAACATTTGGACTTGAGTTCCAACAATTTTTCTGGATCTCAAATTCCTATTTTCCTTGGATCATTTCTGAACTTGAAATATCTTAATCTCTCTTCCTCTTTCTTTGGTGGTATTCTTCCACAACATCTTGGAAATTTGTCTGCCTTGCGATCTCTAGATCTTAGTGGCAATTCTGGCTCATATGATTCACCCAGACTGAGTACTGACAATTTGGAATGGGTTTCACGTTTATCTCATCTCAAATATCTTGACATGAGTCTCGTGGACCTTGGTCAGGCTTCTAATTCACTGCAAGCAATTAATTTGCTTCCCCATCTACTTGAATTGCGCTTGCATCATTGTGGTATCTCTCAAAACCTTCGATCCAATTCATTCGCCAATCTCACATCTATAGTCGTTTTGGATCTTCTTGGCAATTATTTTCAAGGCCCACTTCTAAATTTTGTCGAAAACATGACTTCCCTGTAGGTTTTGGACCTATCTTGGAACCAATTCAATTGTACAGTTCAAAATGATTTGAGTCATCTGTGCAACTTGAAAATACTAAATTTCTCATACAATAGACTCCAAGGAGAGATCCACAAGCTTTTTGAAAACTCCTCATCATACCCGTGTTTCAAAAACAATAAATTAGAGAAGTTGTCTTTGTATGACAATAAACTCAGTGGATATGCTCCTAATTGGTTAGCTGAGCTTAAGAATTTAAGACGGCTTGATCTGGGATTTAATTCCTTTATTGACCCTATTCCTCCATCTCTCTGGAAATTTTCATCATTGAGATTCTTGTATCTAAGCCAAAACAAGTTTAAATAGGTCTATTCTAGAAAGTCTGGGACAACTCTCACACCTAGAAGAATTGTACTCGACTTCTAATTCCTTTGTTGGTCCCATTCCTCCATCTCTCTGTAAATTGTCATCATTGAGACACTTGTTTCTAGACCATAACAAGTTTAATGGGTCTATTCCAGAAAGTCTGGGATAACTCTCGCACCTAGAAGAATTGTACTTGAATTCTAATTCCTTTGTTGGCCCCATTCCTCCATCTCTCTCGAAATTGTCATCATTGAGATGCTTATTTCTAGACCAAAACAAATTTAATGGGTCTATTCCAGAAAGTCTGGGACAACTCTCACACCTAGAAATATTGTACTTGGATCATAATTCCTTTGAAGGCATTATCACTGACGTTCACTTTGCAAACCTCTCATCTCTAAAATACTTATTCCTATGCGGTTCAAACTCTTTCTCTTTAAAAATAAGATCTGATTGGATACCTCCGTTTCAACTTGATTTAATTGAGTTAGGATCATGCAAAATGGGTCCTGATTTCCCGATGTGGCTTCAAACACAAAAGAGTTTTTACTGGTTGAACATCTCCAATGCAAACATCATAGGTTCTATTCCAAAGTGGTTGTTTAATTTTTCTTCTCATCATATAATAGACCTTTCCTCTAACCAATTCCATGGCACGGTTCCCAACTTCTTCTAATCAACTGATGTTGGAATATCCTCTTATTTATTTTTACAGCATAACAACTTTGAGGGAGCCCATATACACCCATATAACATGTAACTCTTTTCTGTGGTCTGGGGAACCCATATACACCCTGAGCTTGCCTTTAAAAAAAAAAAAAACTTTGAGGGTCCGTTGCCACATTTTCCTTCGAATGCAGTTGCAATAGATATTTCCCACAACTCAATTTCAGGACATATTCATGAAAATATTGGAGTTATGCTTCCAAATCTAAAATATCTTCTTCTCTCTAATAACTCTTTGAGTGGCATCATTCCCCACTCTTTATGTCAAATGGAGGGCTTGTCTGTTCTTGATCTATCGGGGAATCATTTATTTGGAGATCTTCCTCAATGTTGGAGTGACTTGCAACCCACACATGTTTTTGACGTATCATCCAACAATCTTTCAGGGATTATTCCAAGCTCAATTGGTAAATACATTTTTCCCTAATGAATTGCATAAAGCTAAAAGTTTTTGATCTGGGAGATAACAAAATTTCTGAACGTGTTCCTAAATGGATTAATAAATACTTGCTAAATTTGAAAATTCTAATGTTGGTCCAGAATAATTTCAGGGGCACAATTCCATCACAATTATGTCTCCTAAACAATCTTCAATTGTTGGATCTTGCACACAACAATATATCAGGGACCATGCCACATTGTTTTGGAAACTTCAATGGCATGATCAAGGGCCCTAGCCTTGAGAATTGGAACAATGAGTTGTATACGTATTACATTAATGACAACTTCTTACTTTACAAGTACTTTGACAAAATCTAAGTGATTGTAAAGTGGGAGAAATTGGAATATTCAAAGACAATGCCTCTTGTTACTGGCTTGCACATGTCAAACAATAACTTAGTTGGTAAGGTGCCAGAAGAATTAACGACTCAGGATTTTGGATTTGTCAAAAAATAAATTGAGAGGAAACATACCTGAGAAGATTTATGAGATGACATCATTAGAGTATCTTTACTTGGATGAAAATCAACTTTCGAGGAGTATTCCGCAGAGCATGACAGCTTTGACCTCTCTAAGTCATCTATATTTGTCATACAACAACTTTTCAGGGAAAATTCCATCTGGGAATCAATTTTCAACATTTAATGATCCATCTTCTTTCATTGGGAATCCTGAATTGTGTGGAGGTCCTCTCAAGAGCTGCCCAGTTGATTCAAGCGTTGATATTGTTATGCCAAAAATAGATGACGACGAAACTATTGAAATGAATTGGTTTAACATAAGCTTGGCATCAGGACACGTGGTAGGCTTTTCGGGATTTTGTGGTATGTTGTTCTTTAACAAGACATGGGCAGTTGCCTATTTTCAATTTTTAAATGTTATGAAAGATTATTGGTGATGATTGAGGTGAACATAGCTCGGCTGAAGAGGAAGCTAGACATAAACTTCGTTGGAGGATGAGCATTGTGACTTGCATGGTGATGTCATTGTATATATTTTATTGTTTTTTTTATCCCCTTAGCCCTTGTCTTACAATAAGTGATTCCACATGTTTAGTTTAGATTATGTAGTTTGGGTGTATTATTTACTTCTTGTGTTGGCTAAGGCTTGGTTATCGACCCCCCTTCTTATGTATATTTTGTTTATTAATATATTGGTCGGGGTCGATCTAACCCCCCTCCCCACTGGAGAGTTTTTCTATGTTTTTTCTTCAAACATGTTGGTTTGATCCAAAGAGATTATTCTATTTACACAAATACTTATTTTTATTGCAATTGAATTTTGGACTAATTTGAAAAAATAAATGCCTTTCGAAGCGAGAGAAATTAACACATAAACTCAAAAGGGTACTTACTAGCCAACAAGTGCATGATACACGCATTCATAGTTTTTTTGTTTCATACATGCAAATTTGAAGTTGTATTTTTAATAATAATATTGCATTAAAAAACTAGAAAATACGTACACATGTACATGTCCACTCCTAACACAAAAAACATAATGGAGGTGGACTTAAAGATCGTGTATGTTTGGCTGAAATACATAGCTGATCATTGCTTAATTCCTATGAGAGAATCCACGATTTTGTTCACTGGTTGCTCAAGGCATGGTGAATGGGTTCTTGAATAGTTTCTTCACTGGTTGCTAAGGTTAAAATGTAGGAAAACTGATATTAACCTAATGAAATAAATGAATATTTCGAATTTTGAAATAAATTTCGATAACTCGAAAAAAATATATATATATTTTATAAAATTTTGACATTTTTTTCGAGAAATCACATTCCTTGTTCTGAGCTTCATTGAGCAGAAAAATGCTTTAGAATGCTTATTAGTTGTCTAAATCATTTTTCAATTTTGAATTCTTTCTTGATGATTAGTGGTACTGTTAAGAATCCCCATAAAACAAGTTAGAAGTAGCATATGAAGCACTTGACTCAGGATCGAAACATGTCACATGAACACCTTCTGTCGACATTGATACATTGTATTCCTTTCCTTTTTGGTAGCTTAGTTCATCTATTAGTTATGGTTTTTCAAAAATCTAGTGGGTACATTTTTTACAGTCAATTATTGGGCACAAGCTAGGGTATACCTATCTTGAGTATGGATCCACCCTACCAACTTGCAGTCTTAGCTATGTTTAAGAAGTTAAAAAGTATATATATGTAGTCCATACAAATATTCTTGATCGTGGAAATGTGTTTAGTGGTGGTTTTAGCATTTCTTTTCAAACTCTTGATCCGTGGAAATGTGTTTGGTATAGGAATGTTTTGTTGTATTTAAACTAAAAACTTAAGACTATAGTTGATTCAATGGAAACAAGAAGAATAGAAACATATCCGATCGATCCATAGCGATTTCCCCGTTGACTGTGATGAGTTTGGATTGTTTGGATCTTCCGATTGATTCAAGCGTTTCCCTTAGTTCTCTGTTGAGAGGATATAGAAGACAATGCCAAAAGTTTTTTTCTGTTTCAACGCATATGCTCAATCGGGGACCCATCCTATTTATAATGCCCATAAGTCATAACCCTTCAACTTACGGGCTGTGAATTTTCAATTATGCCCCTCATTGAATTAGAAATTACATCCTTATTTACACCATATTATTTATTAATACCTTATAGTCCAATACCCCTATTAGATCACATATTTAAATGGACTACACTTTAAGATAGCAATACACGTTATATTACATATGTGTACCCACATTATTGGATTTGTCCAACATGTTTTTCTTTTTTTCAAACTCTTGATCCGTTGAAATGTGTTTGGTATAGGAATGTTTCTCTTTGTTTTTTGTTTCATTTTCTTTCATTAATAAACATCTTCGTGTTTGACCAAAAAAAAAAAAAAATGGAAATGTGTTTGGTGGTGTTCTTTATCCTTTTTTCCATAGCTTGTTTGAGGGTTTCGCTTAAACCCCTTTTTTTTGTTTTTCCGAAAAGTTTATACTTACATAGTTCATGTAAATAACTCTTGATAAGTGGAAATGTGTTAGGTAGTGTTCTTTAGCTCTTTTTCCATAGCTTGTTTGACGGGTGCGCTTAAAGCCTTTAGAAATAATTAATTACTATATGATCACGTGATGTGGTCTCCAAATTATCGTCGTTAATTGTCCCACCATGGTGGAAAAATGGTTACCATACTTGTGGAGTCTAAGATCATGGGCTTGTTATTATTTTCACATCTCGTCAAAGTGTGGAGTCTAATATACCATAAAGACGTACTAGTCACTTGAGATTGCCTATCAAATTTACAAAAGTTACCAATTTTAAAAGCCAAAGTTACCTATATGCACCATGCATCAATTCCTTAAAATGTTGTGTTGCAATTAAAATTTATTTAATAGTCAGGTCATGTCGAATTCTTGGCTCCACCTATGCCTTTGTGGCATGAATTATAGAGAGTAATGTGGTCTAGTTTAGGGTCAATTAACTTAGGTTGTTTGATTTTGCTACCAAGCACTTATATAATTCAGTGTACACAAGGGAGTGTTCCTTTTCACGTCCTTCATAATGACCAAAAACTTGATTTTGTAGGAGCAATTTCATATCACATGCAACTTTATTGTGGGAAATTTTTTTTAATGGCCATCATGGAATGCTTCACCTACAAAGTAGAAGAACAAGACTCAACTTGTGCTAGATTACATTGCCTAACAAGTTGAACTGTAAACATGAATTTTGTAAAAACCAAGAGGATATAAATTATCACAAAATTCGTGGTCTCCATTTTCTCTTCCTCTTTTTTTCATTGTTTTTTCCTTTTCCCTTCTCATTTTTGGCAAATTTTCTAACAATTGTTTATTAACCAAACACTTCCTAACTTGATTTGGAAAGATTTTAACTGGTGGTACATGCGTGAAACTCATCATGGCATAAATTTTCTCAGAAGTAAGAAATTATCACCAATTAATAATTTGAAAGAGAAGTTGATTATCAATTGCATAGGGTAATAAGTTCGTGCTATATTTATGATTATCAATTAATAATGTTTCACTGTTGCAGGTACAGAGTGCGGTTCTGTTTTGTTTCTTCATGTAACTTTCCAGTATATTTATGTTTCGAAATATTTATGATGGATATTTTTTCTTTTACATCGTAATTCCTAATAATGCACATGAGCCCCCTGGATCCCTCTAAGTCACCTAAATTTGTCATACAACAACTTTTCAGGAAAAATTCCATCTGGGAATCAATTTTCAAGGTGATTAAAGTAATGTTACTTTAATATCTTATAAGGTGTATAAGCTTACATTTTGATCTCAAGCCTGTACGTGGCATCTAGTAATTGGAAAAATATTACCCGCCCCAAGCCATGGTAATAATATATGGTCTCATTTTTCACCTTTTGTACAGTCAGAAAAGTTCACCCATCAGATGTGGGATGGTTGGGGACTAGCCACTGATGGATCTTCAACACTATATGAGCTTGATCGTCAAGATTACAAAGGTTCCTCACACATTTAACACTGCTTTTCCTTCTCTTCTCCTTTGATGTTAAACTTTCTGAGTGGACTGCTTCTGAATGGTTCAGTTAATGCAGTCAGAAGAAGACTAACTGTGACATATGAAGGTCATCAAGTTCATAATCTAAATGAGCTGGAATATATAAACGGTGAAGTCTGGGCAAATGTTTGGATGGTATGCATCTGTTTCTTATCATTTGATGTAATCTATTTCCTCAATTTATAATTAGGCATGAATCATTTATCATTTAACACTTACCTAAGTAGTTTGTTCTAAATCAACATAGCAAATTATTTGGTCGCTCAATGCAGAATGATTGTATAGTTAGAATTTCACCTAAAGATGGGATTGTGCATGGATGGATGCTCCTTCCTCAATTAAGGTTTGCTTGTTACCTTAATCACTTCGAGGGTTCATACTCTTAAAGAATATTGGACCTCTTGTTACTTGAAAGAGAAACACTCTATGAGTTTTGATTGAAATATGCTGATTTATATATTTGATTTTACAGGAAACAATTGTTACAGTCTGGTTATCATGTGAGTATTACATCCTGATTAAAGCTGTGATGTTTCTAGCAGTACATAAACATCTTATCACATTTTTTAGTTGAATATCACATTGAACTAGTGAATTATACT
Organism: Berberis thunbergii; assembly: GCA_003290165.1. Taxonomy (NCBI): domain Eukaryota; kingdom Viridiplantae; phylum Streptophyta; class Magnoliopsida; order Ranunculales; family Berberidaceae; genus Berberis; species Berberis thunbergii. The sequence goes on from QNQO01001930.1 coordinate 90,429, forward strand.
AGATTGACACTTCGTTTTAATTCTTTGTTAACATTGAGAATTTCATTTGTTTTAGGATCTTGACGTTTTAATTGGAATTGCGTGGGATAGTGATAAGAACTGACTATTTGGTAAGCTTATATACTCTTTTTTTCCTATGCATATTCAATGGGAACACCAATTGATATCAATAACAGAAGAGAAACGTTGTTCGGTATGATGCTTCCTATGTTTGAAATAGTATAAGATGACCAGTGTGAACCAGTTGTTTGGTGTCATAGCTAGCAAAAACCAGATGTGGAATATTTCCTAGGATTCTGGTGCTATTTAACGTTTGCACTTGCAGACTTGCTTCCCATTACATGAAAATTGAACTACTCTCACCTAGTGTCCGACATAGAAGTCTGCTGGATGATTTTTCAAAACCGTTACCTTGCCATAGTAGGGCTAGCCAATAAAAGCCTACTGTTTCTCTTTGGCATTTCTCTGCTTCATGGAATAATGTCCACTGGATTGAAGCAAAGTCATAATTTCTCCAAAAATATTTCTTTCACAATCATCATTCAACACATTTGCTCTATCCACTCATGACAAAACGAAAGAACCCAAGTGCTGATAGATAATACTGATGCTCAGTACACTTTGATTTCCAAGCGTATGAACCAATGCACTCAAACCAATACGGAAATCCTTATTTGTGGCTTTGTTGGTAGTGTGGTGAATCATGGGTTTATCAAAAGGGAACATATTGCTGCTCTTGACATTTTCATCATTGTGTAAAGAAAATAAAATATGTTTCAATTTAATCAAAATAGAAAGCAAGGAAATATGTCTCAATCATATCTTCTCAGTCATTGATTCTTGATATTTATATCGTTCTTTTTTAAGTTACTGGTAAAAAATGGCCCAAGCTTTATGAGATCAAGTTGCTTTCCATTAGAGGTCATTTTGATGTAAAACATCTGTGTGCCAAGGCGTGCGTTCAATTTGTGGAAGTCATAGAGTAGCGTTTTCTTGATCTTGACATGGAGCAAAATGATGCAAGGCGAAATAATCTCATCTTCATATTGCTCTTCTTGTTTGTTATATCTGGTGAAGGACAATGTACATATACCCAGTTGTTGATTGAATTTGGTCAAAGAAAAGGAAAAGAAAAAGATAGTCAATGTGTAAGTCAAGCACCTCCCTATTTTATGGATCAAAGATGTATGAGGTTGATTCCCACGGCAGGGAAGCTGTGTCGCACATGTCTTTTGTGTTTTCAGTAGATCAGAATTGTATCTTTTCATTCTTTTCAGGTGGTGTTTTTTCTTTAGAAAAACAATCGCATGGACGTACTAGTGGGAATGTATTGTCCTATAAGGTCTACAAAGTAGATGTCCACAAAAGCACATTGTATTCAGGTAAAGCATTCAAGAACTTTTCCGAAACGTTGGCTGGCTGACCCTTTGTGCCAAATGCTTTCAAGGCTGAAAGTGTCGTTTGGTTGACAAACGTTGGCATGTTAACTATACACATATGCATTACTTGTGGTTTCAATATGAAATATTGTGATATCTGATCCAAATGCTACTGATTTGCTTACATAACCAGTTTGTTTGATGGTAAAACCATATGTGACCCAAGTATAGTAATGATTTGCTCTCAATATGTAAATATGCAAAATTGTACTAGCAGCTGCAGCCAAGACAAATGCTCTTCATCACCATTGACTGAAGATGCAATATCACTACAATCAGTCAGAAATACCACCTTCTTGAACTCTCTTGTCAGCCATTCACAGAACTGGAAGCTTGAGTTTATCACAATTCATATGGTTAAGTTTGTCTCATTAACCCCGTCTCTTACTACTTAGTCAAGTGTGTTTGGTTTTAAAGAAATTTTTTCATGGAAAAACTGCAAAAAATGAGGAGAGTGGGGAAAAAAAAATCTCTCCACCTTTAGGTTTAATATGACCAAGTAGTTTGGCAAACATTTTCTTTGCTTCCTTACGAAAACATTTTCCGCAACTTTGTGAAGAAATCACGAGGATAGACATCATCACGAAATTCTTTTTGTTTTTCATTCTCTTCTACTCTTTGAATCTTTTCCCTTACCACTTTTGGCAAAAATTTATTAAGGGTTTGTTTGGTTGCACAGAAAATAGACATAAAAATTGAAACTATTTTTGTGAATTTAATTTCTAGGCCTTCCCTCAGGCTTGAATTATGATCAGTAATGTGAAAACAGTCTTATGAATAATCGATTTCTTGTTAGTAAATAGACAATCAAATAACAAAAATATGTATAATAATGAAAACGGATTCCATTTTCCACAAAAAATGGCTAACTAAACATACCATTAGAAAATTTTCCTTCTAACCTAGCTCACCCTTCTATTCATATAAGTCACGATCAAACTTAAAATTCACTAAATGAATACAATAAGAGACTTCATTTAATAACTTCTTTAATTACTATAGCTCCGTGATAATTTATTTATGGAATAATGATCTATCCCAGAGTCCTTTTTTTATCAACCCGTCTAATTGTCGAGAAAAACAGCGAGGGAGGGGGGACCGTTCATCTCCTCAGGATGCATGCAAAAAAAAATGACAACATGCATCCCAACGGGGATGGACGGTCCCACCTCCCTCGCTGTTTTCCTCGCCCACCATTCCCTCGACAATTAGATTTTTTATTGTATTTTTTTCCAAAGCAAACAAAGCCTTACCACACCGTCCCCACATTATACACCGTTACACAGCTTCAAAACAAGAAAGCTCTGTTTTTTATAACACGGTCTTTGATTAAATAGTCCGTCCCAACACAAAGAAACAACCGTTAAGCCCCTTCCTACATTCCACTTCTGAATCGGCCTTAGGAGGAAGGCGCGAGCGACTTGGTAAGCTACAAATATTCGATCCAACTCTTGAGACACCTTCCTTACTTCATCGTTGCTTTTCTTAACTGCCCCAATATTTGATCCATTGTTTGCAGGAACTGAAACATCTTCCATCGCAACATGTGCTATCGACTTGGGCAAGGAAACCGACTTCTTAGATTTTGTTTTCTGTGAAGAAACAATCTTTGTTTTCTTCAAAGAAGCAGATTTTGTTTTCTTTGAAGAAACAGAGTCTGTTTTTTTATGTTGAGTCCAATGTTTCTTTCACTGTTTTTTCGATCTCACTGAGAGTATATCCAGCCTCCTCAAGCCCCTCTCTGTCTTTTTTCTGGCTGATTATTATCAATAACTCCATTAAAAACAAAGTAGGCAGCTTTATCTTCCTGTTCAACATGAGCTTAAGCCAATTCCTCTTCCTTCGGGGCATAACTAGTGCCTCGTACTTATTTTCCAGCTTGACATTCAAAGCTTCCTCTCCCCCGATTTCTTTTTGTTAGAGAATAGAAGTCTACCTATGTTACAACATAGAAATGTATCACAGAATAGAAGTCTACCTATGTCACAGAATAGAAGTCTACCTGTAATACTTTTCTATTATGTAACATAGGTAAACTTATATTCTGTGACACTTTCCGATGTTGTAACATAGGTAGACTTCTATTCTCTAACACTTTTCCTCTTCTTCTTTCGGGATCTCTATTCCTTGACTATATTTTGCACCATTCATACCTACTATATTTTTTTACTCTTTCGATTTTTTTTTTTACAGCAGGAATGTATATTTGCTTCACCATGTTTTGTGCCTGCTCCGCCTTATTCAAGTTCTTTACTTCCATATCCTTCTCCTCCTCACTCTTTTGGTTATACACTTCTTCACACCTAGTAGTTTCCTAGAATACTCATTTTCATGTTCTTTTTAAGGCACAATATTTGAATTATGGGTATTTCAATTTTGTCAATACTTACCATTCTTAGGACTCTCAATTCAGATCCTAGATAGCAAAGGTTTAGTAACTTTCATCTCTATGCACTTACGTGCAACTCTTGAATGAGCAAAATATATCGTGCCATCATCAATTCTAAGAAAATTTTTGAATGAATTCCCAATAGCCTTCATGATTGCACTTAAATAGAATAAGAACGGAAGATTTGGGAGTTCCACGCACACCGGAGTCAATTTCGGATCAGTCCGTAGACTAAATCCAAGATGCCAATGGAAGATTTTATATCTTACGCCCTGTATAGTGAAAGAGTCTTTAGATAGTACCTTTTTCACTTCAACCTCTGATTGCAAGTAGACAAGAACGTATTGTTGATCCAAAAGACCCATAATAAACTCGTTTGAAATTCCCCAAAATCAGTTAATTGAATCTCTAATCCCGTCAAGAGACAAAACGAAAACATGAAAATTTCAATACCACCACGTGATTTGAAACATGGGATTCACCCCTTGAAACATCCGAATCCAAAAACAATATTGCCGAATCACCTTCCTTCCTAAAACTCATAAAATTTGTTGGTTTTTCCTCCATGATATCATTGCTTGTCACTTCCAAGAACTTGCGCAAAACTTCTTCTAGGTCGCTCATCATGGTCAGCCAAGGGAAGATCTCCCTTGGCCGCCATCACAACCACCATGAAAGAAACCCTAGGTTGCAGCCAAGCGAATGGCTAAGATCTAATCCCAACTCCTAGTAACGGTTGAGATGAGACAAAAACATGTAAATAAAACAAAAAGCCCAGCCTGCCCCTATCTATCGCCCAAATCGCCTCAGAGCGTTTCTTCTAGAAAGCTAATTTATTTCTAATGCACCAAATGCCCTCTTCCCACAATCCATTCATACATCTTTTACTCTATCTCCCCTATTTAGTACTTGTTTTTTTTAAACATTTAAAACTTGTCTCGTGATAAACACAACTCGCCCAAACTAAATCAACATATACACTCAATACGAATGAGCCACCATTACCACATCCACTAATGATTCGGATCACCACAGGCAACCACTACCACCATTGGTATCGACCAATATCTCCACATCCACCATCACGTCCATTACAGACAAGCACCACTACGCTTGATTCTAACCACCATCTGAATATAGCAACCGCGACACCACCATCAATTCTATTTTCTACTTCAAAATTGCATCTTAGGGTGTGTTTGGTTGTATGAAATTCTATGCCATGAAAAGTCATGAAGGGACTCATATATTTAGGCTAATTTGATGTATCACTTCACATCCACCATTTGATTTTATGATCAACAATGGGAATGAAAGTCTCATGAACATGAAAATCACATTTTTTGGTTGCCCAAGGAATGTGATTCCATATTCATGGGACTTTATTTTCACCATTGATCACAAAATACAATAGTAAATTGGTGAGTGAACATTAAATTAACTTTAATTTATTTAAATGGTCCCCTCATGAATTCTTATGACATATAATTCCATGCAACCAAACACACCTTTAGAGTTTCTAAATCTTTAGTTTAGATGAGATTGGGTTATGCCTAGCCTCTAAGATCTAGTCCTATGCTCGACGCTCACCTATTATCAATTTTTAGAACACTACTTAAAAAATAAAAAGCAGGATATGGATCAGGTCAGTCGTGTCAATCCCCTCAACTCGAACACGACACGATTTTCCTTTCCAGTTCTATCCTAGTCCAAATCCGAACCCCAAATGACCTCATCACCAACAAGAAAAGGAATGAAACCGTTTTTGTTTTCAGGAATTTGAAATATGTAGATTTCCACAATTTTCTCTCAACCTTCAATGCAACCGGCAAACCCCCTCTCACATGCTCGCCACGTGCTAACACCTTCCTCTTCGCAAATGGTCACTAAAATCTCTGTAATTTCATCACCTCTTCAAGGTCTCCTTCGTCACTCTCTCTTTCTTTCCCTCTTTGTTTCTTTCTCTTCTACTGTTGTTGAAGTGTTGAAGAAGAGAAGAGGAGAGACTGTAAAGACAGACAGATCACAGATCTTCTCTTCTTCTTTACTTCTTTACCTTTTTCTTTACTTCTTTACTCATTACTCACTCACCAACTCTTCTCCACTAAGCCCACCACCCCAGACCTCTAAATTGTGATTCAATGCTTCAAAACTCAAAAAGTTGCGATTTTTAGCAACCCCAGAAGCTCTAAGTTGCGATTCAATGCTTGAAATCTGAAAAAGTTGTAATTTTTAGCAACCCCAGAGGCACTTGTGCTGTAATAGTGATCGATAAATTGTGGGTTGTTCTTCTTGACTATGGCGACAGATGATGACATGGGGTTTGGGACTAGTAGTTTGATGAAAAAGACTTCGATCTTCGGGTTTCCATTGTGGGAAGTAATTGGGGTTTGTGTGGGAGCGTTTATAGTGCTGGTTCTGTTCACACTCTTCTTCTGCATCACATCTTTATGCAAAAGGTCCTCTTCGAATGAATCAATGAACTCGAAGAAGAGGGTGTCGGTGAGAGACCCATCACCAATTGTATCTAAGGAGATCCAAGAAATTTCATCAGCTCGTCATCAGCAGGAGCAGAGGCCAGCTCCAGCTGCGGTGCCGGAGATCCAGATTGATATGGGGAAGGTGGAGCACAGGGTGGTGTTCTCTGATAGGCACTCCAGTGGGGAGAGTAGGTCTACGAATGCTACGGATTCAGCTTCAATGGCTGCAGGGCCGCCGGAGGTTTCACATTTGGGGTGGGGGCATTGGTACACTTTGAGAGAGCTTGAAGCTGCTACTAATGGATTAGCAGATGAGAATGTGATTGGCGAAGGTGGGTATGGGATTGTTTATCGTGGGGTTTTGCCTGATAATACTCTGGTGGCAGTGAAGAATTTGCTGAATAACAGGTACTCCATTGCTCAAATTGTGGTTTGTTTTATAAAGATTGAATCCTCATGGAAAATTTTAGTTCATAGTGCAATGGAGTCAATTGTTGTGTTTTCAAGGCATGTTCGCATGAGACATTTTCCATTATAGATGAATTACAGAAACCTAATTGGATACGAATGTGGGATGAATTTATTAAACACTCATTCGGGATGAATTAATTAAACACTCATTCGGGATGAATTAATGAAACACAAACACTTTGATTCAAGATAAATTACAGAAACCCAATTGGTAACTAATGGATTTTGATTTGTTGGTATTAATTGTTAGGAATAAACGGAAGGTTTCAATTTTGCCTTAGTTGAAGCTTGTTGGAGTATCAAATCCAATAAGCTTCAATTTAGATAATTTTCAAACCTGGAAACTTGATGTTGGACTACGGAATTTCTAGTTTGGTGCAGGTTTTTGGAATTAATATCACAACGTTTCCATTTCTGTTGTGTTGACTTTGTAAGCCATGAAGTTAAAAAAAAAATCATTTTTCAAAGATGAATTTCCATTGGAGATTTGATTGGTAGCATGGCAATTTCATTGGAGTTATATGCTTGGTCTTTGATTTTCCAAGTGCTTACCATAGAGAACAATGTCTTGTTCTTTAAAGTTTGAACAATAACTTATGTATACTAATTGATGAATTTACAGAGGGCAAGCTGAGAAGGAGTTCAAAGTAGAGGTTGAAGTAATTGGGCGTGTTAGACATAAGAATTTGGTGAGGTTACTAGGGTACTGCGTTGAGGGAGCTTACAGGTATCACTTGAATCTATTTCCTGTTAACAAGTGTTCTATGTATGAATTAGGAGGTTTACTCATCTTGATTTAATACTTTCCATTTGAGAGTGGATAAATTTCAGGTTCTTTACTCTTTTCATCTGGTTTGTTGATCAGGATGCTTGTGTATGAGTATGTAGACAACGGTAATCTCGACCAATGGCTCCATGGTGATGTAGGCCGCGTGAGCCCTCTGACATGGGAAATTAGAATGAACATTATCCTTGGAACAGCTAAAGGGTACTATAAAATTTCCCTAAATTTTGCATGTTATATTTGCATATCAACACAAGTATTTGACAAATATAATTACAACTAGCCATTTTATGCAGTTTGGCCTACCTTCATGAGGGTTTGGAACCAAAGGTTGTCCATCGAGATGTAAAGTCCAGCAACATTTTATTAGATCGACAGTGGAATCCTAAGGTGTCAGATTTTGGACTTGCAAAGCTATTATGTTCTGAAAACAGTTATGTTACTACTCGTGTGATGGGAACATATGGGTTAGTATCTTTCTTACACAAGTTCTCTATCTTTTATCCAATATCTACTCTGCATTACCAAAATAGTTGTGTATTTGGATTTTGTAGCTATGTAGCACCTGAATATGCTTGCACGGGTATGTTGAATGAGAGGAGCGATATTTATAGCTTTGGAATACTTATGATGGAGTTAATATCTGGAAGGAGCCCTGTTGATTACAGTCGACCCCCTGGAGAAGTTGATGCTGAAACTATTAAAGACTTTGCATTTGTAACCTTTCTCCTTTCTGTTTAGCAGAAGTAAATTGATCTAAATATAAAATTCTGTTTGCAGGTGAATTTAGTTGATTGGTTGAAGACCATGGTCGGAAATAGAAAAGCTGAGGAAGTAGTGGATCCGAAGTTGCCGGAGATACCAACTTCAAAGGCTCTTAAACGGATTCTTTTAGTTGCTCTTCGCTGTGTTGACCCAGATGCACAAAAAAGACCCAAAATGGGACTAGTGATCCACATGCTGGAAGCCGAGGATGCACTAATACGATCTGTAAGTTCCAATTGGATGATATGATCCAACAAAATCATCAATATTCTCTGAAACGCTATTAAGAAAGTTGACAATTTTCCTTGTCAACTGCATTAATGCCATATTGCAGGAGCGCCGGGTTGCTCGTGAGCCTTCTCATTCTCATCATGATTATCCCCAAGACAGCCAGGTTCCTGCAAAAGGAGCTGGAAAAGAATTTGCCAAGAATACCTACGATACAAGTGAAGGAGAAGATAATAGCAGTCGCCGCCAACCAACAAAGTGGAGATGAATAGCAAGTATGTTAGACAACCGACACATCAATTTCATATCAGTTTAGAATGTTTGGAAATTCATTCAAAATTTTCGCTAATATGTTTTACATTGCCTTTATTTCATTCATTTTTCTGAAAACAGGATTTGGCTCAGGATTGCCCATTTAGATTGGTCTGTTATCGAACCCATGTTGTATCATAGTATAGTTATCATAAATTTAGTCTTCAGTAGTGCTGTAAACAGTTCACAAGTTTTGTCAATCAGTTTTCTTCTTTTTTTCTCTCTACCTTCTTTGAATCAGTTCTCAAGTCTAATCATTTCAATTGCTTATTCGGATTTAGAGAATTCTTTAGTCCTGATCTGACGGTCACCCAACCTCGAATTTGTCACAAAATCTGATGCTTGCTTGCCTTTCAGGTAGCTCAAAGTGGGTCTGTTGGGCAGCTAAGTTTATTATTATGTGTGGGGTTTATGTTGTTGACTTAGCTATCAATGCGAGAACATGTAGTGCTTACACTTGCATTAATAAGAAATATACAAGTACTTAGAAGCTGTTAGAGTAAATGTTAGGATACCCTTTATTTTATTAATCTTTCTGGCATTCTACATTAGAATATTTCTATGCATGCAGTATGGTTTGCTCGTGTAAATCTAGATTTGTGAGTCTGCTGCAACTTGTCCTAAAATATTTCAATAGGAAACAGTTTAGGGTTTTAGTTTCAATTATCTTTTCCATTCAGCTGGTAAAAGATCAAGATGGAGTACGCGCTGATAGTTGTCAAACACTGACAACATTGATTCCCCAAGCACGACCGCCACTGGCGAGTCTCAAAATGATACCTACCTCCCCTAGTGAAGGATACACAACCAGGTTGCAAGGTAGTTGTTTTGAGCAATTTGATTTGTTTTGATTAATGCTTCCACTAAATGCAGCTATGGCCAAATGGCCATGAGTGCTGGAAGGCTGACATTTGAATGGAGTATCCATGAAAGTGAGGGGGAAGCATGTGAGTTCTGAATGATTGTTGTGCTTTCATGGCAACAATCTTTTATAACATGAGAGTGACATAAGGGGCATGTGGGGTAGGAGAAATGTTTTTTTTCCATAACCATTCAAATCGACAAACGGTTCCTCCCTTTTCCATTTGAAATTTCTCACTCTCACACATTCAAATCTCTTCTCAATCTCTCTCCACACTCAAATCTTTTGCAAATCTCCTTCATCTTTCTCAAAAATCTCTCAAAATCGAAACTCTTACATATCAAAACCCTCAAACTCTTCAAAACGCAATAGCTAAAAAACGCCACCTCTTAAAGTGCAAAATGCATCTCTCTTGCGACTCCAATTCTTCTATAAGTGAGTCATCCATTCTATTTTTGGATTGTTTAGGATTTGCTTTTGTGCATTTGTGTCTTTAAAGTAGAATTGTTCATGTTTTTTGTGCAATAATCGTTTAGTTCGTCCCTTGGTGATGAAAGTAATTGCGAAGGCGGATTTGGTGGTCACTAGGACTCTAAATTGGTATTTTTCTTATTAGAATGTTGGGAAATGAGATATATAATGTTGTTTTACATCCAAATTGGCTAAAGTATTTTTCTAAATTGGTTTTTTGTTTACTTTAATTTGAAGGTTTATCATGTCTTATGTTGGTTGTGATGTTTGTGGGGATGATGAAGGTGATAGAGGTCATAGACGACCCATGACAGTGTCTGCTCCAAAACAGAGAGCAGAAAATGGTAAAGAACAAGTAGAAGAACAAAAAAAATGGACAAATTACTGAGGAAGAATATGATAGATGAGCAAAATAGGGATTAAAATAGATCCTTAAGAATCATATAGACAAGTAGTTGTATCGCAAAGTCAACCCCAATCAGAAGGGCAAGCAGGTTCGAGTGGTGCGGGTATTGGACATGAAGATGAGGAGTTAGAGGAGCTTGAGAACATGCATGTGGATGAGGAGGAAGCAAGGGATGAAGAGGAAGCAAGGGAGAAGGGTAAATAAAAAGAAGATGTTAGACGAGATTTTATCTCGGTGGTCCTGTGGATTGTTTCGCATTAGATGATTACCATGGCCATATTTCTCGTGCCATCTGGGATGGTGAGCCGGTAAGTTAACATTTTAGTTGGTTAAATTATATAAACGTGTTATTTACATATATTTGGACATTGAATTACTTAATGGATATGTTTTTGTATTTATGAATGAGACGTGTTGCGGTGTCGGCGTCAATATAGGAACTTTATAGATTGAGATTTGAAACACGAGCCGAAAGAAGTAAAAAGAATGATCTACAATAGTGGTATGTATCCCTTGATTAAATATCGTAAGGAACGTTTTGATAATGTAACCATTTGTTCTTTCCTGAAGCGTTGGCAACATGAGACCAACACTTTTCACCTACCTTTTGGATAGATGAGCATCACCCTGGATGACGTTAGGGATGGCAGTGGGGCGAATTTTCGCGGATATCCGCCCCACCCAATCCGTTTGGGGCGCTTTTAGATATGCCTAAATGGATTTTGAGGCGGATACGAATATCCAAAACACATCCGTTAAATATTCGGGGCGGATACGGATATGGCCGTATCCGCCAAATCCGTCTCCGCCCCGCGTTTATTTGTTTATTGATAACATTACAACAATACCCTTCTATATATAAAGGGATTAAAAGTTAAACCCTTAACCCTAACCCTCATTCCCTCCCTCACACACACGCCCGCGGCCCGCCTCTCCTCTCTGCCTCTCACACTCGCACACAGGGGTTGTACCCTTAACCCTAACCCTCATTCCCTCCCTCGCACACACGCCCGCGGCCCGCCTCTCCCTCTCTGCCTCTCACACTCAAACACAAGGGGTCGAGCGATTCGAGAGCGAAGGCTACGATGCCGCCGAAGCGCTCAAGCGCCGAAGCCCTCTCCCTCTCCGCCTCTCACACACACAGAGCACAGGCAGAGGACCACAACGAAGGCGGAGGCGGGAGGCCGTCCGCCTCTTCTCTCTCACAGCTAAGGCAAAGCTCACCCGCCTCTTCTTTTTTGATCTCTCTCACAGGCTCACAGTGAAGGCGTCGTCGTCCGATCGTCGCCCCTTTTCCTTCTCCTTTACTGATCTTAGATCCAGATCTACGATCTGATCTCATCTGATATGATCTATATGATTGAGATCTGATATATCTATCTGTTCTGATCTATGATCTAGATCTATTTGATCTGATCTAGATCTGATCGATATCTGATCTGATCTGATGATCTAGAGATTGATTTTTTTTGTATTTTTAAAAAAAAAATTTGTATGAATTCTTTGTAAATTTTTATTCAAATTTTTTTGTATTTTTTTTGTACGAATTCAGAGATTTTGTAATAATTTTGTTATAATTCAGAGAATTTTTTAATTTATTGTTATAATTTTGTGCGGATTGGCGGGACAGGGCGGATATCCGCCCATCCGCACGGGGCGGTTATGAATTTAGATTAAAATTTCAAATGGATTGGCGGGGCGGATTGGGGATCGGTTATTACTGACGGATCGAAGATGGATTTGATCAAATCCGCCCCAATCCGCCCCGTTGCCATCCCTAGATGACGTCTACCGTATAACTCATTTGTCGATTCTCGGTAAGCCAGTTAGAACGTCGACGAAGATTGCGGTAGATAAATGTGTTACATTATTGGTGAATGGTTTGAGGATTAAAAGTAAAGAAGCAAAGGTCCATGTCAAGAAGCATGGGAAAAGTGTGAAAATGAAGTTTATTCAGGACTATTGTTGTAGACAGACAACAGAAGCTGATTCTCTTAATAGGAAACAACAAGTGTGTTGGGGTTACCTATTGTTTCTTCTGGGTATGACTATATTTGCTGATAAAAGTGGAACAAAAGTTTATATGAATATTTGAAGATGCTGATGGAGGTGGATGATGTTAACAAGTATGCATGAGGCATAACAGCTTTGACAGTCTTGTTTCGTCAGTTGGGCAGCACTAGCAGAGAGGGAACAATACATATTGCTGGATATTTGCCTCTTTTGGAGATATATTTTGTTAATTACCCTCATAATATATAAGAATTTCATAATATTTATTTATGTTGTTTTCATTTATAGGCATGGATATATGATCACTTCATAGTCTGGGGTAATGCAAAACTAACATGGGATGCTAGACTCCCCACCATGGCTAAGTGGGAATCCCTACAAATTGTAGGGGTTTTGGACGAACAAATCATCACTCTTAGGGAGCATCTCGATGACATGTCTCCTGAAGAGGTAAAAATACATCTTTAAGTTCAATAAAAAAAAATTGTATGTGTCATATATTAATAAGTTTTAATTATTATAATTCGCAGGTACTTTGGGACCCTTACGTGGAGTCCAAGGGAAACATTCCCCTTTATGGCATCACATGGTTCACAGGATATTTGTTATGCCTCGACATAGAAGAAACCGATAGAGTTATGAGACAAACGGAAAAGGTACAAGTCATCACAATCCTTCCAATCCAAGCTAAAAGGAAGAATAAAGCTCGATCTAGCAAACACTATTACGTAAAGTATGAAGTGTTGTCTTCATTCGCTCGAATGTGGCATTATCATGTCGTGCCAAGTAACCAACAAGGTGCCTCCGTGAAGCTTCCAAGGGACTGTACGACGGATTACTAGGACTGATTTCACCGCATTAGCCATGCCTTCGTACAACCACCAAATAAGAGGAGAAATCATCCCCTAAGAAGACATTTGTTTATTTCAAATAAAAGGGTAAGTACATTTTACACTTATGTAATTTCAAAATTTTACATGGTTTGCACTAACATCTAATGTTTCCCTGCTGGAGATTGCCATTGCTCAGACTTGTAACTTGATCAATGTCTCTATTGAAGAAGGAGGAATATCGATTGCTCACTCGACAAAATAGAATACAAATTTTGCTAGATGAAATGAGCAGGCCCATTACCTTGGAACAAGAGGAAGAAGAGTCTGACGAACGCCCCATTGTTGGCAGTAGGTTGGTGGTGGAGGAAGTGAGCGTGGAAACAAATCGATGCATGAACAAAGATTTTTTATTCAGAGGTGACAAAGATATTGTATTCATTTTGTAAACTCTGGAAACAAACATTTGTTTAGAAGCTTTAAGTTTTGTAAACTTCAAAAAAAAATTGTAAACTTCATGTTTTTGTTTTTTTAACGAGCTTTAAGTTTTTACTTATATTCGATATGGATTGTTCCATTTGTTAAGATATTGAATGCGAAACCATTGTTGTAACAAAGTAACAAACAATGCGACAATGACATAATTTGCAGAAATAATTATCAGTAGAGAAAATAATTAATGAAAAAATTATCAATGAAATAGGTTGTGAAGAAAGAGTACAATAGGTTGTGAACTAACAAGTTATGTCCAAAAGCAAATTATGCAAACTAACAAGTTTAAGCAAATAGGTTGTGAAGAAAGAGTACAATGAAATAATTATTCGAACATAATGCGACATCATGTCAGAAAAATGTGAGAAAACAAAGCGACAAAGTTTACGTTTGATGCGACAATACGAATAAGGTCAAAAACAAAGATTTAGAAAAAAATAAACTAATAAATCTGAGTTTCAAAAGAAAATAAATAAATAAATAAATAACAGGGTTTTGTTCGCAGAGAACAATGCAGGGTTTGTGCAAAACCCCTCAAGGTTCAATGCGAACAGAATTTTTTTTCAAAAAAACTCCCTGTTCGCAGAATACAATGCGGGGTTTTTGCAAATCCCCGCATTGCTCTCTGCGAACAGGGGAAAAAAATTTTGTTCGCAGGGATCAATGCAGAGATTTTCAAAAATCCCGCAGGGTTTGCTGCGAACAGAAATTTTATTCAAAAAATCTTTTCACAATGCATAATGCGGGACTTTTGAAAAACCCTCGCATTGTTCCCTACGAACATAAATTTTTCTCAAAAAAATTTCCTGTTTGCAAATAGCAATGTTGGGATTTGCAAAAACACCGCAAGGATCCCTGCAAAAAAAAATAAAAAAATTGTTCGCAGTGCACAATGCGGGACTTTTGAAAATCCCCGCAATGTTCCCTGTGAAAAATTTCCTGTTTGCAGGGATCATTGCGAGGATTTTCAACAATCCTGCATTGTACACTGCGAACATAACTTAAACCTGCATATTTTTTATGAAAGTCGGAAAAATTTTCAGTTTGTGAAAGTTTTTTTAAAACTTAGTTTTCTGAAGTTTATGCGCATTGTCGTATCCAACCTAAACTCGAACCATACAAGTCTTCCGAACTAATCATTCATGTGAATTCCATACAAGTCGCATTATCGCATCAAACTAGATTTTTTCTAAATTTTTTCTGATATTATTTTTTGATTTCGCATTGTCGCATAAAACTAATCATTTTTCTGATCTCGCATCATACATAAAACAAACTCTAATTAATAAGAGTCAAATTTCATATAATATTTTAACAAAATCTCAAAATATACAAGTCTTTTTGTTAAAAAACATGTGACTTTTCTAACAAAACAATGGTTCGACTTCTTCACATTATTTGCCATTTGCATTTATATTTTCCATGTACATTTTTTCATCTCAATGACGGTTAGTAAAATACAATATGTGCATCAGTTCAATATGATCACCACATCGTTCGACTTCTTCACATTCTTCTTATTCTTGTCACTGAACTTCCTCAACATTGTCGCACCAATACCAAGTTGGACATCGAAACTGTAACAACCCGATCCGCACAGTATCATATTGTCCGCTCTAGACCCAACCGGCCCGCACGGCTTTAAAACGCGTGATACTATGGGGATCCAACTTCGCACATATATAGCACATCCCCCTTCCACACCCAGGCGATGTGGGACAATGTCCCCTTTTGTAGCTCGTCCAACCTCTCTCGAGCCTATTGGGCTCCCACCCTTACCCTCAGGTCCGCCCACTCCAGGGTTTCACAGTCCACCCCCCTTAGGGCCCAACATCCACGTTGGTACACTTTCGGCTGGATCAGACTCTGATACCATTCTGTCACGATCTGATCCACATGAAACAATATTGTTCGCTCTAGGCCCAACCTAACTACCCGCACGGCTTTACAACGCGTTTTAAAGTCGTGCAGGCCGGTTGGACCCAGAGCGGACAATATTGTTACTGTGCGGATCGGGTCGTCATAGAAATTACTCTTCAACAAGTTTTTTTTTGGAAAGTGAGCAGGGGTTTTGAGGTTCCCCAAACCTTTATATTGATAAAAACATGTGACACGACCAAATTGGTACCATAGAAAGCAATGGTGGGTTCGGTTGCATATGAAAAAGGATATAGTGACTGTTCTGAGCCAAGTGTGCCATGAAACAAAAGCAACATTCGTCAAATTGTGGTGTCAGGTAAACATAGGAAAAACATGTCGTGTTTTGGTTCCCATAACAAACAAATATGTATTGGTAACGGTTCGCTGCCAGCTCTAACATATCGGGGTCCATAAACCAACTTTCCATGTCTATCCACACCTGGTCTTCTAGAATTATCAAAGGGTCCTTCACAACCTTTACCCTTTACTCATGACACATTGCAAGCTACAACTCTTTATTACTTTGAAGCTCCATCAGCAGGTCTTTCCATACCTGTTTCCAACCGCTTTTGTCGTCACAATGAAGGAATTTGTCTATACAACGAAAGCCACAGTTTTCGTCGCCTATAACGTTATCAATGTTGTAAATATAATCCCCCATATCCAAGACGGAATCTACTTCATCAATCTATTATTATGAATTTTTGGCTTCTCCTGTTTGATTGACAACTTATGACTTTTACCTTTCATTTCTTATTGTGTCATGGCGTATTCATGTCCCGGTGGATCCTTTTTTGTGGATCTCTCGTGTTTAGTCAACTTCTTCTTTTTAGGTCTCCCATTTCCAATAAAAAATGTTAATGGTTCAATCATCACACTATCACCCGAGGAACTCAACTCTATAAGCTTCCTCTTCATCACCAACTTCTGATCATGAGTTGACTCATTGAACCTATTCATAAGGGCGTCGACCACAGAGTCTATAATCACATCGCTACATTCACGAATAGGTGTTGTGCCAAGTTGAAGCCAATATTTGTCTATGGTGCGTACTGGAATTTGTCCTATGGGAGTTAGATAACCTGTAAGTTCATGAACATAAGGTAATCCATGAATTATTCGAAGCACACAACCATACTTGATAGGGTCTACCCCATACTTACACATCTACAAATTTCTGAATTGGTCAAATCAATAGTCATGTACGCCACCAACTCATGAAGTAAACTAAATAAAGTAAAGTTATCAGTCTTCACCTTCGTCAGACTAAGCTAAAATGACGACTCTATCTCGACCAATTGGATTTCGATCATGTTATGCATCTTTGTCCAGACATTAATGTACCTTGTGAATTTTCTAACGAGTGTGCACCTTCAACTCGACCCCTTGTTCGTTGTCCAAAATGCATAAATTTATCTATCCATGCACTGACAAAGTACTCCTTATGGGGATATCAAACTGTCTTGAGATATTCCAAACTATTTGGGTATTTTGCCCATCTTCTATCAAATTCAATTGTGGCCTTGTTCCATTTATCTTCTTTACTCGATCTATACAAATATGAAAATGAATCTATAAACTCGGCCCACCGGTCATTGTCCTCAAAGTGTTTCTTACAGTTTTCTCAACATTTATGTTAATGTGCCATGTGCACAATAATCTCTTTGCCTTTGAAAAATCTCGCTCAATAGCCTTGATCAAACCCAGTTCTCTATAAGTCACAAATACGCTTGACAAATTTTTTGGCTTGAAAATTCCTGCAAGCTTTTCCAATGCCCAAGTGTATCACTCTTCCTTCTTATAACACATAAAACAAAATGCAACATTAAATGTCTTTCCGGTGGACGTCAGACCAACAATCTCAAACAATGACATCTTATAGCGATTCGTTTTATACGTGCAATACATAAGCATTACTTGTGAAAAACACTTTGTCAACTGAATAGATTTAGGATGCGCCCAAAAAATGTTGGTGACTCTATTCCTCTGATCAACAAGATATCACTCTATGTACTTGTGTTCCATCAACAACTTTAGAGTATGTTGCAAAATCGTCATGTCTCTTTGTTCGAATATCTTTAGCTGACACAATACATTGTAAAAATGTTTCGAATTTGAGATATTATTCGGATACTCTTTTTCAGCCGAGACAAGATGTTGTGAGGGCTCACACCTGACTTCGCCATATTCTGCACATAAATCATCTCCTCTACATTCAATTTTCCAACAAACGAATGATCAACAAGTGACTTTGATCGAGGATGATTGTGGGTTTCACATGTCACTTGCAACCTCCAATGGTCATTTTCCAGTGGAATCCATCTCAATTGAATTTTGCACCCACACTTCTTTGTACTGTTTGATCGAACAAAACTCTTTAACCTTTTATCAGGCTTCCCTCCCATTTCACAACCAAAATGGATCATTCCCCGTATTTGATTAGTCGATTTTGATTTAGTGACCATGACAACTATGTTATTATCCCTACCGATGTCTTGGACCCAAGCTATCAACGTAGACCTTGATGAGAATATCTACACAATTTTAAAAACTTGTTTATAACAACAACATATTTATAACAATGGAAAATGGTTAAAACAAAAATAAGTAAAAACTTACATACCTCGTCCGTAACAAATACCTGACTATCATCGACTACCAGTATCATCGTTATTGTCACCACTTTCATCAACGTTATCACCAACATTCTGCATAATGATTCAATTTATAATTAGTTTCATATATTGATTAAAATTTTAATTTACTTAACAACAAAATGGCGGTTACCTTTAAATGGTTCGTCTCTAGGTTCTCAACATCGTTAAAAGGCATCTTCATATCAATTACATCCATTAGAAATGCCTATGCACCAATGCATCATACAATAATCAATCAATTATTTTGAAAAATTAAAAAATAAAATAAAATAACATGCAAATTAGGTGATATTTTTTATGCAAATTACCTCCATTGAAACGGATTATCCTTGCTCTTTAAATTGCTCATCTTCTTCACCCTCATGTTCACCCTTAAAATCTTTATTTCTAACATCATCAACTTCACTAAACCCTTTCATTTTCATATAATTAAATAAAATAAATTATTCCAAATGAAATGTAGTGGAATGCAACCGAGAAATGAGAGATAAGGAAGATGAGGAGACGAAGGATTTTTGCTATTTCTCTTTGCGATTTTAGGATTTTTGCAAAAAAGAAGAGATAGAGAAGATGACGAGGATGACGAACCTTCTCGCAAGTGAAGTTTGGTCTCCAAGTTTGTGAAGACAGTGACACGCAGCAAGGAGTGCGAGAGATCGAAGGATGGAGAATAGCGTTTTTCATTTTTTTTTGGGGGGATTTTATGAGTTTTTTCGATTTCCTTTTTGCTTTCTTTTTAGGTTTAGCATATTTATTGATGGTGTGAGGGGAAAAAAAACAATAGTGATGCTAGAAAGAGAAAATAGTGGTGTTAAATGGTCGCTGCCTATTTTTTTCTTGCACAAGGATGAAAGGTATTGGCCATTTGCATTCCCATTATGGTTGGTAGCATGGGTGCAAGCAAGGAATCCAAGTAAGCAATCTTATTGACTTTGAAAATAGTTTATTTTGTTTGATTGCCAAATTTTCTTGTGGGCTCATTTTTCTTAACTATTAATTCTATGGGTTAGCATTGGATGCCAAACACTTAAAAATGTTGTGAATTGGGAGAAAGATTAGTACAAAGTCTTAATCATCATATTTAGTGTGAATGTTTCGATGGTATTGTTTAACTTGTTATTTTTAACCAAACAAAACAAAAACTCTTTACGTCTATTGTACTTTGATAATCATAATACATGCTAAAAATGTTTTCAAATTGGTTAGCCTATGGAAGGTAAATTCCGCGTTGACGGTTAGGCATAAAATTAGCTGGATACTGACCTATATTTTCTTAGATCAAGAACATGGATCCGTAATTCGATCCATGAATATTTTTTTTCTTCTTCTTATGAATAGTTAATATGATGAACTTTGATAAGTACTATTCATAATATTGTGAACTCTAGATTATATCATTTCATGTTGTTACAAAAATATGTAGTAAAAATTCAACTCTTGTGGGATTAAGGGGTAAATCTACATCCAGGTCTATTTTTAATTAAAATCTATTTTATAAAGAAAATACAAACATTAATAAATATTATATCTAACATAAGGGTTTTGCATCTAATAAATTATAGATATAAGACGAATTTTGGATAAAGGATGATGAACTACTTATTACGGTAAAATCTTGTGTAATTTCGCCAAAGTACAATCCTTGTCATTGCTACACTTACAATTTTTTTTAGCATCAATGGTTCTAAGTATTGAAAGAAGAAAAGAAACTTGACACAAATTATCCAAAAAAGTAAAAATTATTAATAAAAGAGTTATTGTCAGTCATAAAAGTATAAAATTATGTTTTTTTTTTTTTTTTAGAAAGTGTAAATATGTTGTATAACTTTATAAGTTAACCTGAATTAATAAAATAGTGATCATAAAAATAGGTACAAATTTATCATTACATCAACGACAATATTTAAATAAAATATTTTATAAAAAAATGCCTTAAAAGTTAATTTTTTTCATCCAATAAAATCATCCCACAGATTCCACACACAATTTTCTTCGAATCTACCCTACCACTATCACCACCCGACCAAGAAACTTCTTCTCATTTGTTGGCTTTAAAGAAAGTTATCACCCCACCTCTTTCCGTGTTTGAATGGCCACCCATTCTTTGAACGATATGATACAACCGTATGTTTTGTAACTTAAATGCATCATGTCTTCCTTTTATCTCCTATGGTGGAACCTACAAACCATTCTTATCCACATTCCAATCTAACGGTTTTAGATCAAGTCATCGGTATTATACAGTTAAGATCATTAGAATCAATAAAGTATATTACAAACACCTACACCGAGTCCACTTAACTTTTATAGACGTTTCGACACTACAAAGTCTTCATCTTCAAGCGTGTTTGAAGGTTTCAAGCGAAGCGAAGCGAAGCTAAGCTGAGATTACGCCTGTCTCAACTTTCTTCGTAATTTTCGCTCTCAGAAAGTCCCCAATCAGGTATAGATTTCCGTGCTTTACATCTTCATCATCTGCTAATCTATCGATTTTGCCTATTTTTGTGAAAAAACATCAAAGTTTTGAGGTTCAATTTGGAGGTTTTGAAGAGCAGGTAGGGGGTGGTGGTGTTTAGATCGAATGGGTTGAAGAATCGGCTCGTTTGAACTAAAGGGTATGTTGTAGATGTGGTTGTTGTTTGTCTATTTGAGCTGATTTTTTGCGATAAAAATGTAAGTTTTGGGATTAGATTTGGGGCTTTTGAGGAATATTTGGGGTCAGTGGTGTGTAGGTTGAATGGGTTGGTTAATCGGTTCATTGAAGTAAAGGTTATGTTGTAGTTTGTTTATTTGTGGATTTTGAGGAAAAAATGCAATTTTGGGGGGGGGGGGGGGGGGGGGGTGTAAATTTGGGATTTTGAGGAATACTTGTGGTCAGTGGTGTGTGGGTCGAATGGGTCGATGAATCGGTTCATTTGAAATAAAGGGTATGCTGTAGATGTAGTAATTGTTTGATTAGTTGTTGATTTTGAGTTTATTTGTTTAGTTTTTGAAGTATTTGGTTTGACCTTTTGTTCTTTTACGATTTATTGGAGAAGAAAAGAAAACAATTGAGTGTTGATCTAATTTTGGTTTTTGCTTGTTGATCTAATTGGCGGTGTGGATCTGTGAGACATAACATGTTTGTGAAGAAATTAAGACCTCTTGGCTGGATTAAGAGGCAAAAACAAAGACCCCCTTTGAAAATTTGCGAGTTTTATAGTTCAGATTGTAAGTTTGGGGAAAAAGATGGGTAATTTAGTTGATTGGTTTAGAAGGTAGAGCTATTGAAGATTAGAGAGAAAATAACATCTGATGTTGTATCTCTTGCCTGAGTTTGATGTTAGAACTAAGAGCTTGAACAAATATGTGAATTTTATAACTTTTAATTCAGATCTGTTACGTGAGAATGGAAGATTTGATGTTTTTGAAAGTAGGTTGCTTGCATTTGGAGTTATAGATCTTGTAGTTTGAGATTGCATTCATTTTAGTTATATTCCACACTTCTATTTGCTTGTGCAATTTAGGATGGCCGCCAGGGTCAGTCTTTGCTGTACGATTGTGATTCATGAAAGAGAACTTGTATAACTAGCTATTTGATGGGGTTGGAACATTCTGACCTCTTATGTATTTGCTTCTATGCACAAGATATTAGTTTTTACATCCACTTGGCATATGTTTTATACATTTTTTTGGGAATTTTTTTTATGGATAAGGTTCTAGAGAATAGTTGAAACTCCATGAAGGAAGTAGCTTCACCTTGGAATAATATTAAGAGCCTTAATATTACAAGATCAACATCATTAGATTGTGTATTGGTGGTTTATCCCATTGGATCTTTCATGTTCACTTTTGAAGCTGTATTCTATGTGGTGCGAATGGTTCCTGAGGTGCAGTTGGGAATACCTAGGCTTCTTTCTTATCTTGAGAGTCATAACTCTGATCAGATGATCATTGACTAGATGATCATTGACTGATATTTGGATCATCTATGAAGTTCTTTACTTTGGACAGGGATATCTATTTCCTGTGTTGCCTTTCAAAAAAAAATATCTATTTCCTGTGATTAGTGCGATGACTTGTACCCATTATTTGTATTTACCCATCTTAATTTTATGTTAGTGTGACAAATTCATTGTCTGTGCATACCCATCTCAGTTTTATGTCTATTTGTTATTTTTATGCAGTTGATTAGATATGAGTCGTCCACATGATGGTCAACGACCTTCCTTCTCTTTTGGAAACCCTTTCCGGATGATCTTCCCCAAGGAGTCGTACCTATCTCCATGGCTTCGTGCGCTGCTGAATTCGTTCGAGGAGACCCTTGCTAATAGGCTGAAAAATCTCAAGCCAAAGGACAAAGGCGATGTCCTTAGCTTATCGTGGATGAAATTGGCCATGTCATCACTTTGTGAAACACATACAGATATTAAGACTCTCATTAACGAGCTAAAGTTTCCCGTCTCTGAGTGGGACCAGAAATGGATGGACATTTACTTGGACAATAGCGTCAGAGTGCTTGATATTTGCATTGCCTTCAGCTCTGAGCTTTCACGACTTAGTCAGGGGCAGCTATTACTTCAATTTGTGAAACAAACCTTGGAAAATTCAACATCTGCCCCAACATCAGAGCAACTTAGCAAAGTTCGCACTTCTCTTGATGAATGGAGTCAACAGGTAAGTTCGAAGAGTACCAAACTGGAGAGCTCTTCTGCGATTCTACATGGACTTGCAGGATCACTTTATTTGACTAAGGTTAAGAACTCGGCCAAAGGAAGGGTTCTGATGCGTGCTATGTATGGGGTTAAGGTTCAAACAATCTTCATATGTAGTGTCTTTGCAGCAGTGTTTTCTGGTTCGATGAAGACATTGATGGACTTGCATGTTTCTGAGAAACTTGTGTGGGCAGAGGCCTTCAAGGATTTACAGGTTTATGTAAATGGAGAAATCAGGCAGCAATATCTACATGGAAGTGTGAGTGTCCTGAAAGAGATGGAAACAGTTGATGCATGTGTGAAGAAGTTATATCTTCTGACCAATGAGGGAATCAATCCTCAGGAAGCTGCAACGATGAAGAATTCTGTGGTGGATTTGGAGAAATGCACAGAGAGATTTTCTCAAGGACTGGATTATCTTTCAAAGGAAGTGGACTGTTTCTTCCAGATAGTTTTAACCGGTCGCGATGCATTGCTTGATAGTTTAAGAGCCTATGATTCTATCTCTGACGCAAAACAAGAGAAGAACATTGAAAAGCAAGTTCTGCGGTGATTTTAAGTGTAGCCTTGTCACCATTGTACATGTATACTATTGATGTGGTTCCTTTTTCAGTTTGATGAAAGGCGGGGTGCACCTCATACTGTAGGGTCAGGAACATGTTGTACTTTTATTTGAAATATATAAATGTAAGGTTTCATGATTCTTGTACAATGCACTAATAATTTTTTGCAATTATAAGTGTTACCTCGGTTAGTAATCAATTTTACATATATTTGCCTTCTAAGCCTCTGGTCTGTTAACAGGAAAAGGGTTTGAACTTGTTTGTGGAAGAGGTAAAGGCAACCTTCACCTTGTTGTGGGCTTAAACTGAGCAGTAAGTTCCTTGTCCCATTTGGTGATGCTATATATGTAATCTCATGTTGTTAGTGGAAATCATATTCAGATGGTGTAGTTCTAACTGTTCTCATCTTTAGTACTGCGAAGTATCTGGCACCTTCTTTCTGCATTTACTGATGCTCTATGTGTATTCTCATTGTGAATGGTGTAGTTCCAACTCTTCTCATCTTTAGTACTGTGAAGTATCTGACCCCATTTGTTTCCGCACTTGGTGATGGTATTATGTGTAGTCTCATTATGTAGTGGAATAAGTTATAGCATGCTTACAAGTTCTCTGATTATGTTAGTGCCATTTCCCAACTCCTTGGAAGTGGTGAGGATAATCATTTTGATCAAAAGTGATTCTAGCCAGCGAGGGAGGGAGAGAGGACCTTCCATCTCCCTCGCGATGCGTGCCTCCCATCACCTGCATGCATCGCGAAGGAGATGGAGGGTCCTCCCTCCCTCCCTCGCCCATTTCCTCGCTGGTTTCCTCGACAATTAGAATTTCTGTTTGATCAAACTGACTATGCTACAGGCTGTTACAGTTTCTGTGGTTGTTTGAGCATGGCAACATCAAGCCTCTGGTAAGTTGGGAGCCCTCTGTCTCAAAAACACATCTGCAGGCTTTTGCCATTTCCAGAAAACCGGTTTGGCGAAGTGCTCTCTGAACACAAGTGACGATAGCCAATCACGAGAGCTGAAATTGTGGAGGACTTGACATACCAAACATGAGGGTTGGTCAATTTGTGAGTTCTTTTGCAAAATGGTATCAGAGTTTGTTATGCATAGTCCAGGGGTGCCTTCCATGAACTTCCTCGACATACCTTGCGCTCCTTGAATGTCAACACACAAAAAGCTTTGGAACACTCCCGCAAATATTTCCCTAAAAATTGTGTCGAATGGTTCTCCCAATTGGAGAAATCAAAAGGTTTTATATCTGGCTGACGAGCCTTTCTAGATCGATTCATTCTGCTAGCACTCATGGTACAAGAGTAAAGTTAAAGCATGGTCTCTTTTAGATCTTTCCTTAGGGTGCATTGCTGTTTGATCTGATCTCAGTGGTAGCTCAAATCAGATCCTTTGAATGCACATTTCAAAAATCAATACATATTAAATGTGTCCCTTTTCAAAAGATTTTCCGTTTTTCCTTGAATAATGTGTATTTCGGGTTTCTTTCAAACGTTACATGTCCTGGATATACGCTCTTCAAGCTTTTGATCCATTTACAGGTAAAAGTTTCTTGTCGAGGAGATACAAGGCAAGGTGTTTTTTCTTTTTTTTTTATCCCTCAACCCCTTCTACTCCAAATGCCGTTGACAGGGTCCAGTCTAAAATCACAGGCACAGGCATACTATTGAGCTGGTACTCCATTGGCACAAGGCAAGGTTCACCTTATAAACAGAAACCCTGAAGGTTTGAACATTGATATGGCTCAGTTTTTTTTTTTTTTTCTCATCTTAGCACTGCGAAAATTGTGGTATCATCTTACGTGTATTCAGATTATATTAGCTGTTAATCCTTTAGAATTGTGATAGCACTGAATTAATATATTATTTTTGAAATCCTCAGTATATTAATTTCTCAGATTGACAATGTCACAGACTGTTACAGTTTCTATGGTTGCTCGGGAATGAAAATTTTTTAAGCCTCTGCTCTCCGGTAAGACTTGGGAACCCAGTCTGTTTAGTGTTTGAACTGCGAAAGTGCTTTCTAATCACGGAAAATGATCAAGTTCGTCTAGCTAATCCAAGAATGCCTATATTCATGAACCTCTGCAGCATCCATTGCACTTCAGCCACCTTGAACAGCAAGCTCCGAAGTTTGGTACACTGCAACACCTACAAATATTCCTTCTTCTAAAATCCATTTGGAGAAGGCAAAAGATTCAATGTTGTTTATGGGATTGCAGTGCGAATGTGCACCATCCAATGATCTTAATGAAAACGTCAAATGGTGCACAACAAGCATCTGTATGCGTCAACTATCAAGAATGCATGTTCATGTTGTAGATAAACTAAACTGATTCATCAAAACCCTGATAACTCCATGGTGAAATCAAATTAATGGTACATCGAAACTGTGATAGTCCATCTCCAACTCATAAAGTTGCCGAAGTTGAAGTCTATAGGTTTAGTCTCCAACTTAGTCACATAAAGCTTCTGCCATGGATGACACTCATGCTCTCAATCCTCGCTTTGGCTCTTTGAACAAATTCTTTTCAAATCCCCCCTCTCAAGTTTTAAGTTCCCTCTTTGACGATTTGGAGCCTATTGTTCTCAAATCTTTGCTTTATAGTATACAAAACCTCATTTCCAAAATTTGAGAGCATGGTTGTATATTACTAAAATGTTTTGTGCATATTATAGTTTTGAGGTTTCTATCTCTATATATGTACCTATTATGATTATTCATGAATCTAACTATTTATCTGATGCACGTTGTTATTTTTAACAATTTTTTTTATTTGCTATTAATAAATTTATATTGGTGAACTCAAGTTAATATTTTGAAATATACAATAATAAAATTATAAAAGTAAACTGCATAAATAGACGCTTTAAATATTAGCAAAGTTTGAAATAAGCTGAATAAGTATATGTTTTTAGGATAACATCCTCTAAAGGTGTTTTTTTTTACACTTTCGGTGTATTTGGTTACAAGAAATCCTATTTTATGAAATTTACTCTTGATAAAAAAACACTATTTCCAATTTTCAAAAATGGTATCTTAGTGAACTATAATATTGTTGACAAAACCTCAAATCGAATAGGTTTTTAGCCTTTAGTTGATGAATTGAATTTGGAATTCAAACTTTTGAGCTTGGCCATTGTAGATGCTCTTACACAAACTCGTAACCTCAAACACTCCGTGCCCCTCATTATCGTGCCAACGAGGCACCCCTAGTTTGCAACAAGTGTTTCATCTACAATACAAAATGGCCTTCCCGTCCATAGTGGATGCATCATCAACAATCCAAAATTGCTGTTGAAGAATCGACTGAGTTGATACCTGAACAGAGTTGGTCACCAGTTTTTAGTGAAAAAAATTAATTGCATTATCCCAAGATAATCTAAAAATAACATTATCCCAAGATAATCTAAATAAAATAAAATTAGAAAGGTCCATTTTCTTCTCCATTGACAAATGGAAAGTGAGAGACACAAAAAGGCACCGCGTAAAAGCCATTTCTGTTTCTGCTTTCAAGTGGAAACATGAACAGAGAGATTTGATGGATTAATTAATGGCGAAGGGGGAGGGACGGACGTACGAGACGTGAATCGAGATCGCGACGTGTGGCTTGTTGAGGTTTTTGTAGAGCTATCGTAAGTGAGCTTGGTCCGAAACATATGGGTTGGGCCCGCCTAATTTTTGCTTGTTTCTGGCACGTGCTTGCTTACGATCTCACATGGTATGCCACTTCCTCTTGCAATAAGTTTACCCTCTCCTTTTGTTTGATTTACTGATATACCATTGCTTTGGTTGGCAGAACAATGGGCAAGTGACTTTTAACTTCCTAACTATGGCATAAAATGGTTTAGGATAAAATTGGATTCAATAAATGGAGACTTTTTAAATAAATGTAGGTCTAAGTGTGTTTAAGTTGGAGACAATATATAAGTGGAGTTTGAATTGCGTACGTGAACAATTTTATCTTACAATTTAGTCTGTAGATTATGTAAAGCACATTCAACGCGAAAATCTCGTTTGATGAAAGTCTAATATAAATTCAATTCAAACGTACACTTAAAAAGGTAACATGTTCTATAGATTCTAAAATGAACTAAAAATAGTTTCGATGAAAAGCTGGCAAGTGACACTTACGGTGTGTTTGATTGCATAAAATCATATGTCAGGGGAATTCATGAGGGGACCTCTACATTTAGGCTAATTTGAAGTATCACTCCAAATTCACCATTTGATTTTGTGATCAATGGTGGAAATAGAAGTCTCATGAATATGAGAATTCCACTTTTTGGTCTCCTAAGACATGTGATTCTCATGTTCATGAGACTTTTATTCCCACTATTGATCATGTAATCAAATGGTGGATGTGGAGTGATACATCAAATTAGCCTAAAATATATGAGTCACCTCATGAATTCTCATGGCATAGGATTTCATGCAACCAAATATGCCCTTAGAATCATATACATATCACGACGATACAATATTGACACTTTTTGTTTGCTTTGTACCTCACTTACTACTGCACTCGTCATGCCATATAGTCTAACTTCCCTTTTTAACATCATTTGATTGAAGACATTGTCTACTCAAATTTCTATCTAAGCAACTTCATTTTTCAATTCACTATATGTATCCAACTCCTTATCTTTTCCATATTTTTACTGTTACATGCCTAATTCGAATACACATGTAAATCCAGTTCTAGGCATACTTTCCCATATCCGACCCATTTTATACCCTAACCATTAGGGGTGAGTACAAGACAATATATGCCTCATCCCGATCTCGTCACATTCCAAATGGATTCGAGATGAGATGAACATGTACTAAATATTCTTTCAATGAAGAATAACAAAAAAAAATCAACTCATTTTGCTCACACCAATAATGCATAGTTTATGTACATATAACTTTCATAACAACATTATAAAATTTCATCTCATATTGCTCCTAAGCGTATTTTGTGTGAATGATATAAGTTCTCAAGAAGTTTTAATATAAGCTCAAAAATGAAAAATATTGCTAATTGACCAAATTTTCGACTATATAACTCATAGTGCAAAACTAAATAAAACCATCATTTGTCTTTATTTTCAACAAGAATAATTTTCCTATAACCAATATAAAATGTGAAAAAATAGAAATTTTCATTGATTATATTTTACCTAAAATATTCAAACTGAAGTTTATATCTAAGCAAAGAGTATCAAATTAAACAAGTTTCAATCAATAGATGTATTGATTTAATTTTAACCATCATAAATTTTCATTTAAAATAGTTGTTTGATTAAAATTAATAATAAAAATTTCTACATCTATAATAACACTTTACTCCAATGAACAATGGAGGTGTCTTCAACCTGATTTTCAGGTTTCAACAATGCCCTCCTATTTTTATCATTTTTACAAAAAAAAAGAACAAAAATGTGGAAAAATGGGCAAAGGGTGTTTGTGTCTTTAAACAAAAAATACTATTACATTTATTTATTTTAATTTTGCCCATTCAAATTCAAACTATTTACATTCAAACTCAATCCCTCTAAATATTAATAAATTATAACTAAGCCTCTATCATAATTTATTTGAAGCCATCCAATTATTTGTAAATTAAAAAAAAACTATTATATCTATCTTTTGAATTTTTCATTTTGCCCTTAACATTTCATAAATTTATAACAAAACTATTATCTCTTAAACATTGATTAATTATCTAACATAAATTATTTAAAAAACCTTATTTATTTATAAACTATACATAGGCTCTTAAAATTATATATAATTATTTTGTTTACAATGTGTCAAAAAATCGTCCCCCTGTGAGTTTGACCCGCAAAACAACTATTAGATCGTCAAAGACCGCCTTTTTGGTGACCGAAGACATTTTGATGCTTAAGTTAGTAACTCTGTTGGAAGAATGATCTAGATCTGGACAAAACTCAGTTAAAGTTACATAATGTAAATAAGATAGTCAAATCGACATCTTTTCAGATCGAATTGAGATCCGAGTTGAAAGCCAATTGAGTTTCATGTTCATACATTTTACTTTTCCTTATACAATGAGTGAATTGATGACTGCATTCAGCTGTGTGCATGACTTAAGCTCAGTTGGTGCAATGAAGGGAAATATTTATTGTAATGGTCTCCTCCTTCATTGAGATGTGAGTGATTTCCTCCATATCCTTCGTAACGGTCTATCAATATTTATGACAACTTAAGCCTTCGTAACGGCTCTCCAGCATGGTGACATGAGCCACGTGTATGGCCATTATTGGGTAATGATTTCATGTATCATCAATTACCCCCATTAGTTCGTGGGCTCGCTTGCTTGGCCACTAATTTGTTAATAAGGGTTTTTTTATTTGTTCTTTGAAGTCAATGTGACAAGTCATCGGGGTCAGATTGCGTGAGTTCGAACCGGATGAAATCATCGGATTCAGGCTGCATGGATTCTAACTAGACAAGTATATTTTTTGTGACGAATTATTGTAGTCGAACTTCATGAGTTCTAACCAGATGTCGTATCGTAGTCGACTACGCGAGTCCGCTACTAAGTGAATTATGTGAGTTCGGACCAAATGTCGTTCGTGACATCGTAGTCAATTGCATTTATCGGGTGAAGTAATCTTCGTAGTCAGTTTCGTGAGTCTAGACCAAATGAAATCAGTGTAATCAAACTGCATGAGTCCGAACTAGATGAAGTCAGATTGACTAGTCTTAAGTCGGGTGTGCGGACCTGAGTTTTGTCGGATTCATCTCCTGTTAAACCTAATTCTACTCCGGGTTGTCGGATATGTTTCTTGTCCATGTCGAATCAGTCTCTACTCGGGCATGTCAGATATGTTTCTTGTCCATGTTGGACATGTCTCCTGTTGGACCAATCTCTACTCGGACCTGTCGGATATGTCTCTTGTCCATGTCGGACCAGTTTCTAGCAGGGTTCATTTTTTTTATCATTCGACTCATCTTCGGGTTCGCTTCCATTCAGGCTCGTCCTCTAGATTTATTTTTTCATTTGAGTTCGTCCTTCACGAGCTAGCTTCTATTCGGGCCTTGTCCTCCGGATTATTTGTTTTTTTTATTCGAGTTCGTCGTCTGGACTCGTTCTCCAGGTTTTTTTTCATTTGGATTCATCCTCCACGGGCTTCTATCCGAGCCCGTCCTCCGGACTTGTTAGCCGAATTCGTGCTCCACGAGCTAGCTTCTACTCGGGCTCGTTCTCCAGATTCCTTTTTTTTTAATTTTTTTTATTCAAGTTCATCCTCTACG
Source organism: Berberis thunbergii (assembly GCA_003290165.1). Taxonomy (NCBI): domain Eukaryota; kingdom Viridiplantae; phylum Streptophyta; class Magnoliopsida; order Ranunculales; family Berberidaceae; genus Berberis; species Berberis thunbergii. The sequence goes on from QNQO01001930.1 coordinate 121,476, forward strand.
AGCTAGCTTATACTCAGGCCCATCATTCGAACTTGTTATTCGGATTCATTTTTTTATTTTTTTTATTCGAGTTCATCCTCTACGAGCTAGCTTCTACTCAGACCCGTCCTCCATACTCGTTCTCCTGATTCCTTTTTTATTTATTCGAGTTCATCATTAACGGGATAGCTTCTACTCGAGCCTGTCCTTCGGATTCATTTTTTATTCAGGTTCGTCCTCCACAAGCTATCTTTTACTCGGGCCCGTCCTCCAGACTCGTTCTCCGATTTTTTTTATTCGAGTTCGTCCTCCATGGGCTAGCTTTTATTCGAGAATAATATTGTCTGTCAGGTTTGAACCCATGACTTGAGGTCTTCTAAGCAATGTTTTTACCAACTCTGCTGGTGTTTATTTGATGGAATATTTAGTTATGTCTTCTGTGTCTTTATATCCAGATGTGCCCGAATTACCTGTATACCTCACAGGACATATTTTTAGTCATTTTAACTAAAATAGAATATTGAAAATTTTGTTACCATTTATATTGGAAATGACTTTGGATTATCGTAACATTATCTCGTCTTGTTGCTCAATTGTGATCAAGCATAGATTTTTTTAGAAAGAAAATTTGTCGTTTCTCACAGATAGCGCTAAACTGATGTGTCAAAAAATCGTCATCCTGTGAGTTTGACTTACAAAACAACTGTTAGACTGCCAAGGACCACATTTTTTGTGGCCCAAGGCACTCTGATGTTTAAGTCGATAACTCTGTTGGAAGAATGATGTAAATCTGAACAAAACTCAGTTAAAGTTACATAGTGTAGATAGGATAGACAAATCGACCTCCTCTCGAATCGAGTTAAAATCCGAGTTGAGAGCCAATTAAGTCTCCCGTTCATACATTTTTCTTTACCTTATACAATGAGTGAATTGATGACTGCATTCAGTTATGTGCGTGACTTAAGCTTGGTTGGCACAATAAATGGAGACGTTTATTATAACGGTATTCTCCTTAATTGAGATGAGAGTGATTCTCTTCATCTCATTTATAACGGTTCATCAATATTTTTGATGACTTAAGTCTTCGTAATGGCTCCAGTATTTATGGTGACTTGAGCCATGTATATGGCCATGATAGGGTAACGATTTCATGTATCATTAGTTTAAAAATAAATCATAAAAAAATGTTGAATATTGAATATCCGCGCATGTTGTGCGCATCGACACTCTAGTATTATATGAATAAGTTTAAGATGGGATGGGATGATGAGTTTGAAATTTTTTATCTCAATCTTATCCCACTATACATCAGAACTGAAAATGATCGAAATGAGTTTGATCAATCCTAAAAGGATCCGAAAAGATCGAGATGGGATGCCCAACCCTGGTAACCATAGCTAGTCCAATTTCAAGTTACCTATACAAAATGGCACAATCGTGGATAACAGCACCTACAGTGGCAATTCCACCCAGTTTATGGACAAACGTACAGCACAGCAAGGGTACAGTGCACGCATTTAACCTCTCCCGTCTCACTCTTCATCTCATCGTCTCCACAGTCCACTCCAATTCTTCTCCAAATTCTTCCTTGAATCACTCTTCCTAGTTGGAAAAGCAACACTCTTCTCTCACTGTCTCCCTCCTCTCGTTATTGCTCTTCAAACTTCCCTCCCATCATCTCCTTCAATACACCAAAACAGGGGAGCTTCCAATGGCAGCTGGAATCTCAGCCAGAGCATTCTGTTCTGTCCAAAACCCTCTCCTACTCCCAAAACTCAATCTCCTCTTCAATCCCTTCAAACCCATTTACCCATTATCCCCAACAGTTCGCCAACCCGTTAGAATTTCCCGGGCGAAAAAAGTTGAAACCTTAACCCTCTGTTTCGTTGCAGGGGACATGAAACAGAGGGTCCCCATAGTCGCCGAAGAACAACAACAGCAACAAAACACTGAAGACGAAGAAGAAGAAGAAGAAGTGATTTCTGATGACAACGTTCAGCAGGTCTCAATACGGGTTGCAGAGAAAGTAGCTAGAAAGAAATCGGAACGATTTACTTACCTCATTGCCGCAATTATGTCAAGTCTTGGCATCACTTCCATGGCTATCCTCTCCGTTTATTACAGATTTTCTTGGCAAATGGAGGTGCCTTTTCTATTTTCTTACTCAATTCAATTTGTTCACAATTTGGGTTCCTCCGTTTCTCTAATTCAATCTGTGTTTCATGTTTTAGGGAGGAGAGATTCCCCTTGCGGAGATGTTCGGAACATTTTCTCTCTCAGTTGGTGCTGCTGTAAGTCCCCTTCATCTCACTCTCCCAAATCTAAGAAACAAAAATTTATGTTTATGTGAGAGTGTTATTGAATTACAGGTGGGAATGGAGTTCTGGGCAAGATGGGCACACAAAGCACTATGGCACGCTTCATTGTGGCACATGCATGAGGTTTTACATCTCACCCATAATCACAAATACATTCAATCAATCTTGAATTTTATATAACGAAATAATTGCATCGAATTTGATTACAGTCGCACCATAAACCCCGAGAAGGTCCGTTCGAATTGAATGACGTCTTCGCCATCATCAATGCAGTTCCTGCAATTTCTCTACTCTCCTATGGCTTCTTCAACAAAGGCTTGATTCCTGGTCTCTGCTTTGGAGCTGTAAGTCCCTCACTAACTCGCTCACTTGCTAGCTCTATCGTTACTGAGTCAACTCGGTTTAATATAGTGAGTGAACCGGTTGACGAGTTCAATCGCTGACCACTCAATTTGTTTGGACCAAAATATCCCCTCCTGTTATGTACACCACACAACACTTCAGTCCAGTAGCTGTTAGAATGATCTGGTACTACCGGGTGTAGTTCGTTGGTATAATACGAGTTGTTAAAAGATGTGATGTGTTTTTTGAATTTGCAGGGACTTGGAATCACTTGTTTTGGTATGGCCTACATGTTCGTACATGATGGGCTGGTCCATCGAAGATTCTCAGTGGGTCCAATTGCAAATGTTCCTTATTTGCGAAAAGTTGCTGCAGCTCATCAGGTAAATTACGACGATTACACAGTATCATTTCATTTATCGAATTTTCTAGATAAAAAAGACACTGATTTTTATTGTGGTTTTTTGGTTTTATTTAGTTGCACCACACAGACAAATTTGAAGGTGTCCCATATGGGCTTTTTCTTGGACCTAAGGTGGGCCCAACATCTTTTTCATTTAACATGAAATCAATTTAATTTTTTTTTTTTTGGTTAAAATTGAATTGTGAGATTAATGTTTGATTAAATTTGTTGTAGGAATTGGAAGAAGTAGGAGGAATGGAGGAGTTGGAGAAGGAAATTCAACGAAGAATACGAAGATCAAATAGTTGATGGGCTCAATTTGGCGATTAACGATTTTGATTACTAAATGTATGGATTAGGAGAGGTTACAAATATGCACTCTCTATACTGTATTAGAAGAAAAAAAAAATGAAATAAAAATGATCAAACAGTATCATTTGTGTATACACTTGACTTGATGTCTTTGGGAAATTATTTATCCTGATTAAAGGGATTTTTTTTTGTTTAATCACATTCGTGTTACTTTTATTATAAGAAAAAAAATCCGGTGTGATTCAATTTTTTTTACTCAATGACATAACAGCATACGTATGTTATAATAAAATATTATGATATTTAATGCTTATTATGATAATAATATAAATGTTGTCATGTCATTCAGTATAAAGTTTTTTAATACAAAAATTAAGTCACAAGAGATGAACAACAAATGGCCTTCAGTAGCAACCATAGCCATGAATAATTAATTTACTTTCAACAATTTAATGAAGTTTTAAGGATTAGGCGAGGATATGTGAAAGGATCGTATTGTTTGGAGAATCAAAATTTATGTAGTCAATCCCGAAAATCTGAGAAATGGATTTGATGATAATGATGACGACCTTAATGAAGTTTTAAACTTGATTTCAATTGAATTTATAGCTATCGCCAACATCAATATATTCTTGTGCTTAATATTTTTTTGTGCTCATAGCTTGAATTAACCTTTAAATAAATACATCTGTTATATTAAATAATTCTATTCACTCGACAGCATATTTATGCTGTCATAAAACTAGCTAACACAATATCTAAAACACTTGATCCAATCAACGACGTAGGTAAAACCAATTTTTAATTATATCCCTAAATAGTAAATTTACGAGGATAAATAAACTTACACAAAAATATATAAAATTACTGGTAACAATAAAATAATAATCGCTGAAAAATAATTGCTCAATTTAATAACGAGTCAGATGTACTTAATCATTTATAATCCCCAATCAACAAGTAATTATTGACTTATCAAAGTGCCATCACACTCGCTACATTATCAAAATGTGCACTACTTATTAACTGATTTTTTTAAGCTCTCTTACACGAATGAAAACCATTGAAAGATCAACCTAACACGTAACCCACTTTGAAAGGAAAAAGTGTTGATATCGACCAAATTTAAGCCGTTTTAATTGATTATTTATGAGGACAATTAACCAACCAAAATCGAAAAATGTCACTTGATGAAAGTGAGTGAAATGAAATGCGTGTAGGCAAGAGAGAAAGACCCTTGAATGTGGAAAAAGTTTAGTTTACGTTTCCTTATGGTGTAATTTTTGTATTGTTTTTGTACCACCAGCCAAAAGTGTTTCATTCCACCAATAGTGTCCTTGGAGTGTAGAAGAAGAGAGTCGTGTTTCCACCACCTCTCCCCACTTTCATGACTTTTGACTCATCTTCTTTTACCATACAAAGTGTAGATACGATTCGAAAGCATTGATTTGTGCTTGTAAGTGTAGAGTGACTTGCGTGTGATCGGATCAACTCTATCACTCTGTAACTTCTCTAAACTTGTGCATACAAAGGTAGAGTGGATCGATCAAATGAAAACCACCATACCAGGCACAAATTAGTTCTTTCCGACCAGGCTCCGTAGAAGTTCTAATACTATAGTCATTGGAGAATGAAAAAATCTACTAATTCTGTACTTGTACTTGGTTAGTTTTGCCTGAAAGAAGTAGAGTTGACCTCCCTAGTTGCTAAGTAGTGCTTTCTTTCTAGGCTGCGTAGAAAGGTGGTTGGAGAATTAAGTGGACAAGTATAGGACATGCATGTTGCTTTATGTATACTCTTGCTATACCTAGCAAGACTATGCTTCCTTCTTGATTTTCTATTGGTGTTGGTGGGAGTTCTTCAAAAAGAATGAGTACTTAGTTTCAACAAGTTTTGGTATAAAATATGAATTTTTCTATATATGTTTTGGGCTTCTTCTTCAGCAATTCTGACCAGGTTCTGATAATTTAGGTTGGTGATTCTGTTTGTTGAAGACTTTGGTGATATGAAAAATGAGCAATTGTTTTCATCTTCTTTTTCTATATGCACTCGATTTGTTTGTAATTTATTAACTTTATTTGTCATATTTTATTTTTTAGAATTATTGTCAGTGCACTCAATTCGGCTACACCTTAGATAATAAAAATGTCCACCGTGTTGCGCACAATGCCGGGTCATTTATTTCATAGTGCCAACGATTTTAAATGTGTGGATAGGTATAAGATGTTCCAAACATCTAGATTTACTACAGATGGTTTTTTTTTTCTGGATGCAAGTCAACCCTGCTAATTCAGATTCAAGTTGAACATCATAGTTAATGGTTTATCTGATCGTTTGGGAAAAGTTGATGGGGTTTATAAAAGAGTGAGATGTGGTGTTTATGTTAAGAAAATAATTGGAGAATTATATTATTATTGTTTTTATACTTTGACTGAATAAATTTTTTTTATAAGCTAACCCAATTTTGTGGAAATATGAAACTTAAAACTTGCTATATAAAAATAGTCTTATTCAGACTTTTCTATTCTAACTTTTATATTATGATTTTTCTATTTTTGTACTTTTTTTTTTGTAAAGGTGAATCAATCTTGGGCTTGAGCTTGACTATGTTGAGTGCAAGTCCTAAATATTCTAACACACCATCGCAAGCTAGACATGTGTATGCAGATGAAATGTGCAACTTTGAGAAAACTTTGAAGTCAAATTTGGTGAAAAAATCATGATTGTCGAGTGAAGCTGCTAATGGTTTGACTTAAGGCATCATGATTGCCGAATTCTGATAATTCTGAAAAAAAATTTCTAGATGATTCTGGAAAAAATTATGGATGATTCTTGTATGAAGAAATCATGACTGTCGAGTAGACGACTTATGGTTCAGTTCGAGTGGTCAGCATGACTATCCAATTCGGATAATTTTGGTATGAAGAAAATTGTTTAATTCGAGTCAACATAATTTTTTTTTGTTTATTTTGCTTGTGGTGGTACTGAGTAAATATGGTGGGTGTGAATAGCGGAGAGAAAAAACCTTCCGTTAGTTTATTCTTCTCTATTTTTTTCATATTGTGCAATCGAACATGTGACAGGGAGAAAAAAAAACGAGAGAGGTTGTGTAGTCTACATCTGTCTGGTTGTTGTTTGTCGTGTGCGCCAGAAAGACGTTTTTTAATTAAGGACAATGGAACTCTAAGGTTTTGAACAAAAGAAAATGTGGAAATGTATATTGAGACGAATTGCAGGTTGTTTGCGTTTGAAGGAGACAGAGAATAAAGTTCTAATTCTTCGCTATTTTGCTGTTATTGATGATGTTCATGTTGTTGTTGAGGATTAGAAACACCACTAAGTTGTTGCTGTCGATTGATTGAGGCATGATATTGTTGTTGTCCTCCCTTCCCCACCTCTTGCATCTATCGGTCAAAGTGCATAGTCGTCGAAAGCGGAGATGAACTTGAATCCCTAGAATCTTACCAATTAAAGTTGTTCTGATACCATGTAAAGAAAAGAATTGGAGAATTATATATTTTTTTTTTATTCATTGACTGAATACAAACTTATATAAGTTAAATTCTACCTAACCTTGTGAAAACATGAAACTTAAAACTTGCTATAAAAAATAGAGTTTTATTCAAACTTTCCTATTTTAATTTTCTTATTGTGACTTTCTTATTTTTGTAATTTCATATTATTGTATTTTTCTTCTTGTAGGGGTGAATCAATTTCTGACTATGGCTTGGTTATGTTGAGTGGAAGCCTACATATTCTATTAATTTATATATTTATTTATTCACGATGATACACCAAACCATTTTCCAATCTACTTCATACACGTGGTATGATGATCTCGTCAACAAAGTAAAGCAAACCTAGATTAACGCCCAATTTGACATAGCTCATATTACTCCAAACCCACTAAGGCGGGTACCAGGAGGTTGGACCCAATTATCAAGGTCATATTAAGCCTCTAAGTCATATGGTCAAGCCCAGTACTCATAAGATCAGATAAAGCAAGTATTTAGAAGTTTGACCTGAGACAAACAAGCCAGCAACATATTGACTCCTATTAAGAAACGAATTCCAGAGCATAAGTGTGCATGAAAACTCAATTGCACGGACAACACTCCACAAGGAAATGATTTTTAACAAATATCTTTCCCAAAATCACGCCAATGAAGGCATAGACTCTCTCATATAAATAGGGTACAAGGTTGAAGAACTAAGGTACACTACAAAACCCAATTTCAAGCATTATACATTTCTCAAACCTTGTTTCTTTAACTCGTGTGTTTCTTGTGCAAATCAAGGTCAAAGATAATGGAAACTGATTATCAATTCCTAATGTGCTATTTGTTGATGCAAATCAACCCATATTTTTCTTTTAATGATAGCTTCTCTTGATTATTTCATTTGTTCATGATGAGCTCAAGCATTGAAAGAAAGTTTTCGAAATCTGGTATTTGATCTTTTGAACCTATCCTCTCGCACATCATCGCATATTTTACAAGAATATCGAGAAAAAAAACTATAGACTTTGGTTAACATCATTTTTTGTTTGTGGAAGGTAGAAATTAATATTGATATTTATAAAATTCAAAGACATTGATAGTGTAAGAAGGAAGTTGTAGATACACGACCCTAAAGTTATCCCATTCTACTAAACGTGGGTGGACTTCCTCTGATTAACAACGGTGATTCTAAATGGCGAGGAAACAAGCGAGGGAGGGGTGTGACCCTTCATTCCCTTTGAGATGTGCGCCCGTGTGAATTTCGTGGGGGATGGGGGGGTTAAAACCCCCTCCCTCGTCAATTTCCTCGGTTGTTTCCTCGCCGCCTATAACGACTCGATTAACAGTGAGAAGCCATTTGACCTATTATTATTATTTAATTATTTTGATAAAGACATTTGAACCATAGTACTGGGTATGTCTTATAGTACTAAGTACGTCTTATGGGTGCTTAGGCGGTCTTAGGTTTTGTATTATAACTTTAATAATTTACAAAAGCTAAATGTAATACCTTATCAATTACATCTAATTTAATGTCAATATACACATGCGAAATTTAAAAACATGAAAAATTAACAATCATTAACAAAATTTATTAAAACTCAAATAACTGAAGTTGGTCATGATGGGTACTTTATATAAAGTTGAATTTGTGGACAAATATCCAAACCTACTCTTTTATTTTCCTTCAAATTGCATGAATAACCTCAGTCATGTTTGATAAAATCTACATTAGTAAAATTGGTACCCGGCAGATCATTTGAGAATTCCTTTAAGTAATCATCATTTTCTACATTTAGACATATATTGAATAAAAAACAATTAAATAGTTTATTTCTAAAAAAGATGAAAGAAAAATAAAATAAGAACACAATTAGCCTTATTAAAAAATAAAAATAAAATCGCCCATACCCTGCCCACACTGTCCGCCCAGCTATTAATCTGGGCGATTTTCCACCTTCTAGCGCCTAAGCCGATTTTAGAACACTGATCGCAATAGATGTACAAGATACGAACAACAAATGACCTCCAGTAACAACCATAGTCGCGAATAATTAATTTACCTTCAACACCTTAATGAAGTTTTAAACTTGATTTCAATTGAATTTATAGCTATCGCCAACATCAATATATTCTTGTGCTTAATATTTTTTTTGTGCTCATAGCTTGAATTAACCTTTAAATAAATACAACTGTTATATTAAATAATTCTATTCACTCGACAGCATATTTATGCTGTCATAAAACTAGCTAACACAATATCTAAAACACTTGATCCAATCAACGACGTATTTCTATGTAGGTAAAACCAATTTTTAATTATATCCCTAAATAGTAAATTTACGAGGAAAATAATTGCTCAATTTAATAACGAGTCAGATGTACTTAATCATTTATTAATCCCCAATCAACAACTAATTATTGACTTATCAAAGTGCCATCACACTCGCTACATTATCAAAATGTGCACTACTTATTAACTGATTTTTAAGCTCTCCTACACGAATGAAAACCATTGAAAAATCAACCTAACACGAAGCCCCACTAAATTTAAGCCATTTTAATTGATTAATTATGAGGACAATTAACCAACCAAAATCGAAAAATGTCACTTGATGAAAGTGAGTGAAATGAAATGCGTGTAGGCAAGAGAGAAAGACCCTTGAATGTGGAAAAAGTTCAGTTTACGTGTCCTTATGGTGTAATTTTTTTCTATTGTTTTTGTACCACCAGCCAAAAGTGTTTCATTTCACCAAAAGTGTCCTTGGAGTGTAGAAGAAGAGAGAGTCGTGTCTCCACCACTTCTCCCCAATTTCATGGCTTTTGACTCATCTTTCTTTTACCATACAAAAGTGTAGAGTCCGGCCTAAAAACATGGATTTGTGATTGTAAGAGTGGTTTGCATGTGATTGGACTAATTCTATCACTTTCTAATTTCTCTAAACTCGTGAAGAGAAGGGTAGAGTGCTCCGATCAAGTGTGAACCACCATATCAAACACAAATCAGTGCTTTTGGACCAGACTCCGTAGAAGCTCTAATACTATAGACATTGGAGAATGAAAAAATTTACTAAGTCTGATACTTGTATTTGATTAGTGCTTAAAAGGAATAGAATTGACACTCACACTCTCCCTAATCACTAACTAGTGCTCCCTCTCTGGGCTATGTAGAAAAGTTGTTGGAGAATTAAGTGGACAAGTATAGGACATGCATGTTGCTTTTTGTATATTCTAGCTATACTTAGCAAGACTTTGTTTTCTTTTTTATTTTCTATTTGTTTTGGGGGAAGGTTTTCAAAGGAATGAGTACTTAGTTTCAACAAGTTTTGGTTTAAAAAAAATAAGTTATTTATACATGTTTTGGACTTAATTAGTGTTTGGAGAGGGTGTTTAGCACTTTAGTGCCAATTATATTCCTCTCGTCATGGATTTAAAAAAGATTGAGAAAGGATTAGAGTCGGCATTCACGTGCTAGACAACCTTCTCAAACATTAATTAGTGCTTTCTTCCTGAGTTGCGTGAAAAGGTTGTTGGAGAATTAAGTGGACAAGTATGGGAATGCATGTTGCTCTATGTGCTCTAGCTCTATTTAGCAAGACTTTGTTTTCTTCTTGATTTTCTTTTTCTTTTGGTGGGAGTTCTTCAAAAGGAACGAGTGCTTAGTTTCAACAAGTTTTGGTTTAAAATATGAATTTTTCTATATATGTTTTGGGCTTCTTCTTCAGCAATTCTGATCAGGTTCTGATAATTTAGGTTGTTGGTGATTCTGTTTGTTGAAGACTTTGGTGACATGAAAAGAAGCAATTGTTTTCATCTTCTTTTTCTATATGCAGTCAATTTGTTTGTAATTTATTAACTTTATTTGTCATATTTTATTTCTTATAATTATTGTCAGCGCACTCGATTCGGCTACACCTTAGATAATAAAAATATCCACCGTGTTGCACACAATGCCGCGTCATTTATTTCATAGTGCCAACGATTTTAAATGTGTGGATAGGTATAAGATGTTCCAAACATCTAGATTTCCTAAAGATGATTTTTTTTTTCTGGATGCAAGTCAACCCTAATTCAGATTCAAGTTGAACATCATAGTTAATGGTTTATCTGATCGTTTGGGAAAAGTTTATGGGGTTTAAAAGAGTGAGACGTGATGTTTATGTTAAGAAAATAATTGGAGAATTATATTATTATTGTTTTTATTCTTTGATTGAATATAAGTTTATATAAGCTAAGTTTTACTCAACCTTGTGGAAATATGAAACTTAAAATTTGCTATATAAAAATAGAGTCTTATTCAGACTTTCTTATTCTAACTTTCTTATTATAATTTTCATATTCTTGTATGTTTCTTCTTGTAGAGATAAACCAATCTTAGACTTGGGCTTAGCTATGTTAAATGCAAGCCCTACGTATTCTAACACGTCCCCGCAAGCTGAACATGTATACGCAGATGAAATGTGCAACTTGGAGGAAACTTTGAAGTTCAATTTGGTGAAAAATCATGACTGTCGAGTGAAGCTGCTAATGGTTCGACTCGAGGCATCATGATTGCCGAATTCTGATAATTATGAAAAAAATTTGGATGATTCTGGAAAAAATTATGGATGATTTTGAAAAAAAATTATTGATGATTCTTGTATGAAGAAATCATGACTGTCGAGTAGATGACTAATGGTTCGATTCGAGTGGTCAACATAACTATCCAATTCGGATAATTTTTATATGAAGAAAATTGCTCAATTCGAGTCAACACAAATTTTGGTATTGCTCAATTCGAATCAATACAATTTTTTGTTTGTTTTGCTTGTGATGGTATTGAGTAAATATGGTGGGTGTGAATAGCAGAGATAAAGAGATTTAATTTTCTTTTCCTTCCATTCGTTTCTTCTTATTCATATTTGGTTTTTCCCTATTGTGCGATCGAATGTGTGACAGGGAGAGATAGAAAACGATAGAGATCGCATAGTCTACATCTGTCTGGATGTTGTTTGTTGTGTGCGCCAAAGAGAGACGTTGTTGTTGTTGTTGTTGTGTGTGTGTGTGTGTGTGTGTTTTTTTTTAAATTAGGGATGATGGAACTCTGAGGTTCTGAACAAAAGAAAATGTGGAAGTGTATTGAGGTGAATTGCAGGTTGTCTGCGTTTGAATGAGAAAAAGTGAAGAAATCTCTCATTCTTGGCTATTTTGTTGTTCTTTGCGATGTTCCTACTGCTGTTGAGGAACATAAACAACACTAAGTTGTTGTCGATTGATTGAAACATGATATTGTTGTTTTCTCTTCCCCGTCTCTTGAGTCTATCGGTCAAAGTGCATAGTCATCGGAGGCGGGGAAGAACTTGAATCCCCGGAGTCTTAGGTTATCAAATAAAGTTGCTCTGATACCATATAAAGAAAATAACTAGAGAATTATATTATTATTGTTTTTATTTCTTTACTGAGCACAATCTTATATAAACTAATTTCTACCTAACCTTGTGAAAACATGAAACTTAAAATTTGTTATACAAAAATAGAGTCTTATTTAGACTTTCATATTCTAACTTTCCTATTATGACTTTCTTATTATTGTACTTTTCTTCTTGTATAGGTGAATCAATCTTGGACTTGGGCTTGACTATGTTGAGTGTGAGCCCTACATATTCTAACAATTTATATATTTATTTATTCACAATGATACACCAAACCATCTTCCAATCTACTTCGTACACGTAGTATGATGATCTCGTCAACAGAGTAAAGCAGACCTAGACTAGCGCCCAATCTGACAGAGCTCAGATTACTCCAAACCTGCCACTGAGGCGGGCACCAGGAGGTTGGACCCAATTAGCAATGTCATATTAAGCCTCTAAGTCATATGGTCAAGTCCAATACTAGTAAGATAAGATTAAACAAGTATCTAAAAGTTTGACCTGGGACAGACAAATCAGCGACATATTGAGTCTTATTAAGAAACAAATACCAGAGTATAAGTGTGCTTGAAAACTCTGCTGCATAGATAACACTCCACAAGGAAATGATCTCTAACAATTATTTTTCCCTAAATCACGCCAATGAAGACATAGACTCTCCCATGATAAATAAAGTACAAGATTGAGAAACTAAAATACACTACAAAACCCAATTTCAATCATTATACCTTTTTCAAGTCTTGTTCTTTGGCTCATGTGTGTTCCATCCGCATGTCAAAGTTGTGGAAAATGATCAATGAATTGCAAATGTGCTATTTGTTGAAGCAAATCAACCCATATTTTTTTTAATGATAGCTTCTCTTGATTATTTCATTTGTTCATGATGAGCTGAAGCATTGAAAGAAAGTTTTCGAAATCTGGTATTTGATCTTTTGAACATATCCTCTCGCACATCATCGCATATTTTACAAGAATATCGAAAGCAAAAAAAAAAAAAAAACACTATGGTATGGACTTTGGTTAACATCATTTTTTGTTGAGAGATTCTAAATGTCGAGGGAAAGGGCGAGGAAATCAGCGAGGGAAATGATCTGGCGAGGTGAGAGCCGTTCATTTCCCTCGAGATCCGTGTGTTGACTTTTTTCACACGGATCTCGAGGGAAATGAACGGCTCTCACCTTGCCAGATCATTTCCCTCGCTGATTTCCTCGCCCTTTCCCTCGACATTTAGAATTTCTCTTTTTTGTTTGTGGAAGGTAGAAATTAATATTGATATTTATAAAATTCAGACACATGATAGTGTTAGGGGAAGTTGTAGATACACGACCCTAAAGTTATTATTATTATTATTGTTGTTATTTATTTATTTTGATAAAGACATTTGAACCATAGTACTGAGTACGTCTTATGGACCATTTTAATGAACAAATCCTTCATATTTGATATTCCATCTATTTCTTGAATTCCACTCCACCAAATGCTTTAAAGACAGTTTGGTTGTTTCTAAAATTTGTAAATTTGTTGAGGTCCCTATTGATCATCACTTGTCTTTAGTGTTGAACAAAAAGACCAAATAAATCGATTAAATTTACCAAACTGATCAATTTAGGAAATTTTGAAATCAATATGTTCAGTTTGGTTTTTAAGTGATTTTAACAGACAAAACCAAAATTGACCGAATACATATAATATATAATATGTATTATATGTAAAAATAATATAATATATTTAATTTAGTCAATTGTTTCGATTTTATGTCGATTTTAAGCGGTTGATTCGGTTTACACAAGTTTAAAATCTATATGGTCGGTTCCGTTTCTTACACGTTTGGTTTGGTTTCAATTGAAATTTTTTTAAACCAGTAATCGATTCGATTTTCAACCCTACTTTGTCTTTGAGTTATTGTTTTGCAATACAAGGTGACAAGAGACATTTTAAGTATAACCCCCCACATGTATGTGATGTGAGAAGTTTATAAATACACATTTATAGACGGTAATGTGGATTTGGTTTTCAACCAAGGAATGCGATTTCTCGAAATATGTCGAAATTTCACGAAATATTTTTTATTTTAAAGTTACCGAAATCTCATTCGAAATGCGAAATATGTCAAATTTTTCTCGAGACAAGAATAAAATATTTAATCTTCGTATATTTTAACATATTATAACGTTATTTTAGAATAAAAAATGTGTTATGTGAGTGATTATTTTATAATATGTAGTATGTATGACAATACGAGTAGTGTGAGACTATTTATGTAGTATTTAAAAGTTTAAATGCATAACTTATATTATTAAATTCTCACAATCGAAATTTTACATTTTTTCTACACAAAACAAAATATTTTCAAAAATATTTCTTAAAATCAGAAGACTAAAATTAACTCGAAAAACGAAATCACAATCCTTGTTTCCAACCCTAATTGTCTCTGAGTTGTTGCTTTACAATACAAGGTGACGAGAGACATCTTGAAGAACAAACCCCCACATGCATGTGATGTGAAAAGGTCATTTATACACACATCTACAAAGGGTACCTAAATCACATAATGTTGTTCTTCCTCACACTAGAATTAGTTCATATACTGCTTGGAGACCAATATTCCCATCGTTTAGCCGATTTCATAATTTAAATGTTTTGGTTCGTGATATTCTGCTTTCGATATGAGTCAATAATTTTTGCCCTATTTTCCTAGTCATGGAAACATGAGATTGGGTTCCACTTGAGATCTACGTCGACCCCTTGACAACCATAAACTTTTGATATTGTTCAAGGTAGTCGTAACTAGGAAGAGATATGGAGAATTTTTTTTTATATGTACATGCATTGCATGTGTTTTTTTTTTAAATCTTATTTATGTTATTGTTTGGAATAAATTTAAATTATTGGCTTTGAATTATTAAATCTTAAATTTGTTGTAGATGTTATCAACAATTCTAGCCAAACATATTTGTTAGTATTTTTTTGAATTTTATTATACTTTTACTTTTTCTATAGATAGTGTTTGTGATTGTGTATAAAAAAATGAGTAAAAAAATATATAAAAACACTAAAAACAATACTAGCAAACAATTGATTAGACTTACTAAGATGTTATTGAGTAGCTAATCATGCTGAATAAACAAATTGATGGAAGATTATATTTGATTTGTTTGTTTTAAATTGTAACTTCTAACCATCTACAATGGTGATGGAAGGATTATCTTATGTTATTATTTTAATTATTTTTTCATACAATTTGCATATTCAAAGACTTTGTTATAAATGTGGTGTTGAATGTTTTCTATACACATTGCATCACCGATAAATTCGATAAGTATTCATTAAAGAGAATTCAAGTACAAAATACACATCTTCTAATGCATATCATGTTTATGTTTCTCTCCAGAATACAACTCTATCTATTTACTATACAAGTGCGTAGTACTCTTGGAGTATGTATAACAAATAACAAATAGTTTTACATAAAAAGTGAGAAGTCAAAATAATGTATTTATCATTAACAACAATCTTTGAAGGATCTGTTTCCAATATTGTTTATCATTAACAACAATCAATATGGGAGTGTGAGCAATTTTTTGTCTAACGACAATTCTTGGGATCTTTCCTTTCGAAGACACCTCAATACTGGGGAACTAGATGAGTTCGCTAATCTAATGCATTTGTTGGATAGACAAATGCTCTCAGAGGGATCAGATAGTTTGGTGTGGAAGGGTAAAGGGGTGGGCTTCTCGGTGAAAGAATTTTCAGATATGTTTGCTGCATCTCATTATGAGACCCATTCTAACCCCTTCATTTCTTCCCACAAAAATCTGGTATGGGTGAAAAACCTTTTTCCTCGGATTAATTTCTTTAGTTGGTCAGTTTTGCATGAGAAGCTCTTGACTAAAGATAGGTTAAGAAAAAGAGGAATCCTTACAGGGAGTCTTTGTGTGCTTTGCAATGAATTTGATGAGACATTGGACCATTTGATGCTTCACTGCAGTTTTTCCAAATCCATTTGGAGCAGTTTCTTGGCGGAATTCGGTTTGAGTTTGATGTTTGAAGGCTCCATTTTAGATTGGCTAAGTTGGTGGTCTCAAGCTAATCCTTCCCGTCGGGGGAGTGGTTATGGCGTAGGGTCCCTCACGTTCTCATGTGGTGCGTGTGGAAAGAAAGAAACAAAATGGTATTTGAAGGACTCAACAGATCAGAGCACTCTATCTTTATCGAGATTAGAGAATTGCTGTGGAGGATGGGTACTGCATGTAATTTGTTTAGGGAGTTGGGTTTTGACACTTTCATAGGGTCTTGGCATTACTTGATATAAGAATGTCTCTCTTTGTAATTTGTTTCCCTTTCTTTCATTAATAAACCTCTTCGTGTTTGAACCAAAAAAAAAAGTATCTTAAAAAAAAAATAATAATAATGTATTTATAAGTATTAATTTTCAACACTTACTAAATTATCAAGTAGCATTGAGCCTTGAACTTATTAGCTATTAAAGACAATATATATTACATATATTTATATTATACGTGTCAAAAAATGGGCCTTGAGGCTTCTTGGGCTCCGTTCATCACAAGCCTTTTGCACTTCAAACTTTCTGTTTTTAATTAAGAACGGTTGAGTCTGATCAACACACCATTTTAATTCAACAGACATAAACTGTTTTTGTTATCTATATATTGAAGAAAATAACAAGTTCTCCAAAACACAATTTTTTAAGAATTATTATTTTATTCTTTACATCTGAGAGAGTAAACATTCAGTAAATTCGCCAAAACTAACACCATTGTGCTAGAGTGTTAGTAATAAATAATTGAATCCTGGTAGTCAAACGCTCAACAAACTGCATCCCTGAATATTGGCGAAATCTGTCTATATGACATAGTATCTTCGCTAGTATCTGTCTGCAATTTAAGACGCAACAACTTTGCTAAGTCAAGACAATGATTTTGCAAGCCTCTACCTGCAATACAAGTAAATGAATTTATTTATTCTATTATGATTTTGTTGTATTCAATTTATAATTACATTGTACTGTTAAAATATTTATTTGTAATACGTGATGCGATTCTTCTCCAACAATATAGAGGTTCGTAGTTTGGTCTTCAACCCTAGTTCCCCTTAAGTTGCAACACAAGGTGACCATGAAGTACAAACCCATGTGAGAAGGTTATATATACACATTTACAAAAGGCACTTCCTTCCTCCCACCAACACTAGAATTAGCTCATATACGGCTTAGGGACCAATATTGTACAAGTTAAGTTCTTTGGTCTTCCATCGATAGAGCCGATTCCATAATTTAGACGTTTTGGTTCGTTATATGATGCTTTCGATGTAAGTCAAATCATTTTTAGCCCTATTTTCCTAGTTACGGAAACATGAGATTGGGTTCCACTTGAGATCTACGTCGATCCCTTGACTACCATAAATTTTTGATATTGTTCCGAGAAGTTGTAACTTGTAAGAAATATTGAGATAAATAATTATTAAATAAACATGCAATGCAAATTTAAAAAAAAAATGTTATTGTTTATAATAAATTTAAATCATTGGCTTTGAATTATTAAATCTTAAGTTTGCTGTGGATGTTATTGACTAGCTAACCATGCTGAATAAACAAATTGATGGAAGATTATATTTGATTTGTTTCTTTTAAATTTTAACTTCTAATCATCTATAATGGTGATGGAAGGATTATCTTATGTTCTTATTTTAGTTAATTTTTTTCTTCCAATTTGCATGTTCAAAGACTTTGTTATCAAAGTGGTATTAACATATCAAACAAAATTTTATGAAAAAAATGCAATAAATCTTCCAAATGATGTTCATAGCTACGCGAACTAGGGTTGTCAAAGGATCGGATTTATATGAGTAAAAAATGCTAAAATTAAGCTTGATTGGACCGAATTTTGGATAAAAATCCAATTTTTCCATAGTAATTTTTGCAACTCCAAAATCAAAATCCAATCCATTTGACAACCCTAGCTAACACGAACCGAGGCGACGCCTACCTGATTACTGATCAGAATGACTATGCAAATGGGCTGCAAACAATTTCGATATTGCTCATGGATCTCCTATATTCGATATGAGTTATTGAGCCCCCAAAACTAAAAATTTTGAGTGTGTAAAGCCTATCTGAAATGCCAATAAACAACAATGCAGTATCCAGCCTAGCCAACTATGTCCACTCAACAATGTCGAAGTTCAATACCATTATTGAATAAGCAAAAAACAACCATGGAAGATAACCATTTGAATTGGAAGTCTGGAAATTTAAATAAGCAGATTGAATAAAGGAAACCTAAATGTCTTTTAGGATCTAATGTTAAGTTATTGGTGTTGTTTTTTAGAAAGGCACAGATCGAAGAAGGAGATTCGATAAGGTGACTGAAGTTTGTCGAATCGGAATCACCAAGTCATTAACATAGCAGAGGTAGATTAGGTTGGTGCTCGCAGTAATACCAGTTTTAGGGTAATGGTGGTGGCTTAATCCAAATGGTGGATGCTGCTAACCATTAACAAACACATATCTCAATCTCTAAATTAATGCAATTGAGTTTTACTGTTTAATTGTGTATCAATTTTTTAATTTCCAAATTGCCTTCGAAGTTATAAAATTTTCAACCCGTACTCTTTCTTCTCGATCCTAAAAGTCAGAGTTAATTGGAAGATTAGGGTGGCAATACCGAAGGTATGATACTATACCTAAAGACAAAAGTGGCATTATCGAAGGCAAGATACAGTACCTATGCCAACGCACTATGCTGAGAGTGTGTGGCTGTAATACCCGCCTAATTAAATAAATATAAAATTTTTTATTTATTAATTGTGGTATATATTGTAATCTCAATTATTGGAAAAAAAAATGTGTTTTGTTTGTCATTGCTAGATAGAATAAGGTGTGTGTATGTATTTAGCCAAAATTTGAAAACCCAAAAAATAAGACATTTGCCTTAAGTAAACAAATTAGTCACACTCTAAAAAAAAAGGGTGCACATATACTTTAGTTAAACCCTAATCTTGATGAGTTTTATTCAATTTTCTTGGGCTTGAGTTTTGCCTTTCATGAAAGTAATGGTTAGGGTATTGGTTAGAGAGAAATAAAGGTAAAAGAATAAGAGATGAGTGATGGTTGTGTTTAACCAAATAAACTCTAATTAAAAACTCATTTAAGCCCTAGCCTCATTTTTCTCTCTGAATACACACAGAAGAAGAAAAAAACACTTACGTTGAAAAATGTGAGAGGTGCTGAAGGAAGAAATTTGCTCAAATCTTTGGTTCTTGCAAAAAAAGGTGAGTAAAACTCTATTCCTAGACATTTTGATTTTATTTACATCTTTAATGGAGGAAAAAAAATCGATTTGACATTGTTGGTTTGATTTATATCGTTAATGAACAATCGATTTGAAATCTTGGTTTGATTTAAACCTTAAATGAAAAAAAAAAAAAAAAAACGAATTGACATCACTGTTCATGTTGATATTACTGTTCCTCTTCATGTTTGATATCACTCTTTCCGGTTTTACATCACTGTTTTGTTCATGTTCCGGTTTTACATCACTATTTCTGTTCTTGTTCCTGTTGGACATCAATGTTCACTATTCTTGTTTCGGTTTTACATCATTGTTTTTGTTCTTGTTCCTGTTTGACATCAATGTTCACTGTTCATGTTTGACGTCACTGTTCAAAAAAAATAATTTATTGTCGGATTGTTTGCATGACATCATATGAGTATGTGGCTATTCCTACTACTCAGTGTACATTTTAATATTAGTTCATTTTTTTATTTTTTATTTTTAGTTTTTTTTTATGGAGTATTAGATATTTGTGCACAACAATGGTTTAAATAATAATATTATTTTCTTTATTAGTATAATAATCAAGTTTGTTTGATGTATGGTGTAAATTCTTTGATTTCTATGTATGTTGATGTGGTGTAACGATCCTAATTATAGCCCATTAAAAATTTTAGGGCTTTATTAAAATTTTCTAAAGCTATGACTTTTGTCAGTGGAGGCAACTTTCTATGTGCCTCCACTATAGTGTGAATACTGACTCTATAGGGATTGGTGTAGTGAGTAGGACTTGGTACGTGAGCTCAGAATAGGTTGAATGAAAGTTTATTTTTGACATACAAAATAGTTTTGTACTGGTGGTTGTGAACATTTTGAACTCCCTTACTATATGTTGTAATGTATGATAATGCGAATTTGAGTATGGTTTCATATATATACATGTGTTGGCCTTTATATAGATAACAATGTTATTAAGTAATGGTGCTATTTAATCGATTGAATTGGGTTCAATAAGGAGATATGATTGAATTGGGTTCACACCAGCTTTATTGCTGATCCAAGTGAGTTTTTGCTTCTTCGGTACATTCCTTTGAGAATGTAGCCGATTAGCTTTTCAGGTTTGGAGACTTTTGAGCAGCGTTACTGGAGTTTCGTTAGTGGAGCTAGCAACGTCAGAGTCTCCCCGGGTTAGAGTTTTATTTGTTTCAGTAATTTAATCATGTTTTAGTTGTTGCTGCTATTTGTTTGTATTGTTATTAAATTTTCACGTCCCAAATTTTGAGAGAAATGGATAATACAATGTGAATTTTATGATTTTTATTTTTCCTTCCAAAATTGGGGGGGGGGGGGGGGGGGGGGGGTGGTACACTAGTTTACATCTAACAGCGACCAAATTCTCACTTTGCAAGAAAATCAAAAACATCATCTCAGTACTCAGTCGACCTTGTGCGCGTTAATGGGCTTTTCCGCCATCACAAACTCGAACTCAGATGGTCTCTGTGATATGAGTATATTATAAGCGGAATGTTGCATCTCACAAAATTGGAAACCCATTTTGTAACCGTAGAACTCTAGTGCTAATTCTACTTTCAATTTAAAGTATGAATTGTACTTGTTTGTGTATTTTAGCAACAATTCTAGGCAGCTAGGGCTCCTAGGCACTTTTGGGTCAGGGTAGGATTTTTTACACTTCTAGCCGTTCTATAAATTATGTTTATGATTGTGTTTTAAAAAGAATGGATGGTAGTGTAAAAAAACTCAACCCTGACCCAAAAGTGGGTAATAGCCCTGGCTGCCAAAAATTGTCCAAGATATGGTGCATGACTATGGAAAACCCCAACTTAACAACATTTCATGTACCCCACGTGGAAACTATGTTCCCTCCACCCATTCAAACCCGGCATTTTTATCATTTTATCTTAAGGTTGGGGCACCCATATGCACATGGAGAACCCTAACCAACTTGCTTTTATATATATATATATATATATATATATATATTTTTTTTTTTTTTTTTTTTTGACATAAGCATTGGATTAAAAATATTGAAAGAGTAAGTGAGAAACTCGTGAAGGGAAAGAATTACAAATGACGAGGGCTATATAAATAAATTTTCCCATGGTAAGAATACATCACAAAAGTTGGTATCCTCTAGAATGTTCGAGTTGGTGGCCCTGCATCCCAATGCCCCCATAAATTTCCACACAAACCTGGTCAGAGTATGCAGTTAAAACAACGTTATAACATCGACATAACTTCGATATAATGTTTAATGGGGGTGAGCCGTTATGTTATGATATTATCACGTTATGGTATCACAACTCCGATATAACGGTGTTATATGGCCGTTATTGAGATAAAGTTTTTCTTTTCAATAATGTCGTTTTAACATTTTGTTCTAAAACATTAAAAAAAATTCACATATTTCATTTTTGATTGAACCATAATCCTAGACTCATAGCAAAGAAGGACCAGATTCACCATTTGACAGAGGACGAGAGAAGACGGGAAGACGACGAAGCATTGATCGCATTCTTTGTTGCGATCTCACTTTCATACGAAGAGAAAAAAAATTTATTAAATGTTTTTTTTTTGAATTTAATGTTGTGAACATTATTTACTTTTTTGACTCTATAATGTATTAATACTTTGTGGGAGTAATAAAAATATATTTAAAAAACTATTTCGTTATATAGTGTTTTATTCCGATATATTCCTTTATAACCTTTTTTATTTATTTATTTTTTTTTTTTTTTAAGAATACTAGGCTTTTTATTACTTGGAAAATCTTTTACATCAGACGGGAGAACATGAGCTGCCCGATTAAGAGAACCAAAGGACTTACATCATAACAAACCCAAAATAAATAGAGACCAAACCTCTAGTTCAATGTCTATACTTGCTGTTACTTTTCTTCATTCTAGCTGATCGACGAGGATATACTTTGATGTCTCTGAAGTCCGTCGCATGAAATCTTTTCGATATTCGAATTTGGTCTGTCTTTAAACCTGACACTACTCTTGACAAATCTTCTTCTTCTGAACTATCCGAAATGTCGGTATCGGTCTCCAAGTCGGTTTTGCTGTTAGCTTTGCGAACCAAAAAGTTGATATGATTTATATTCGATGCTTCAAGTACTATTGCATCCACTAAAGCTTCGTCATCTTGTACAATACCCGCCTCTGCTGGAAACCCAACCTTCCGGTCATGCACCTTGTCACCACTCTGAACGCGATTCTGAGCACCAACTTGAGCTTCACTGCCATAGCCATATACGAACCCACTGTCAACATCCTCAGCTGTTGCGTCCTTCTTTGTTGGCCCGGAGTCGCTGCCTGACATCATTGCATTTATCTGGAGAGAAGCATTCCCACTGCTCGTTTTTTTCTCTGGGCTAGAGATCCTGACATCCCCGCCTACAGCCTTGGTCGAAACCCCCTGCGCCATCCCTGATTCCAACTGGTGAACATGCTCATAAGCTCTCTGCTGCGGCCTTACAGTTGGCGACGCTGCACTTTGAATAGAAGGATTGTCCTTAGTTTCCGGATTTATCTCATCTTCGTGTATGGGTAAATTTTGTTGTTGTCCAATAACATTATCAATTTCTGAGGTTGTATATCCCGCCTCTAGTAGGCATTCCTCCGTAGACTCATGCTGGACCCCGATTTTAGCATGCTCTAATTTGTGACTCGCTATTTGTAATTCCGCTAGAGGACCTTCATCTTGCTCAATATTCTCCATCAATGCCTCAAATGTGTTGGACAAACCCACCTTAACCGGGTCAATGGCCACCTGCTTTCTATTCCCGACTCCGTCCGAAATCTCCTCGCCTTTGCTATTTTTTGTTCCACTCACACCCACTTCCGAGTTCGAAAAATTTCCTTTTCTGATCACTGGAACATATTGTTGCCTGGTATTGTTACTTTCGGTCTTTGATTTGGCTATCTTCTCAACATTACCTAGTTCTGAAACCCGGCCACCGCCCTTAATGCCTAGCTTCTTGCGACAAACACTTTCCTGATGCCCGAGCAAGGAACAAAAGTCACAATATTTGAAACCTGGGTACTCAATCTTCTGCCAGAAATCTCTATTATTGGCCCTATCAATCCATACTTTGTTTGGTAATTTGTCCGCCAAAGTCATCTCAACACACACGCGGGCAAAGCCCGGGCGTGATAAACATCTAGTATGATCATCCATTCTCAAAAAAACACCAAAAGAATTGACAATTGCTTTTAAAATAGGGGAATGAAAAAGATGTAAAGGTAAGTTAGGCAACTCTACCCACAGTGGCACCGATATCGGATCCTCCTTCAGACTAAAGTCATCATGCCAACGAAATGCTTTGAAACGAACGCCACGAATCAAAAAGGAATCCCGCGACAAAACTTTCTTTGCTTCCTCCTCCGATTGAAGACGAACCAACACATGCCGTTGATTGAGTAAGCCGAGCGAAAAATCTCCCAAAATTCCCCAAGTTCTGTGGATCGAATCACGGATGTCTTCCAATGTTGGGCGATAACTAGAGAATTTTTAAAACGATCACATGTTTTTCCATAAAAGCCTCTCCACGGAACTCATCTGTTGCCGTAATGCCAATTGCGGGAGCTCCCTCTTTACGGAATCTAGTGCCTTCAATCGGAGTCTCCACAACGTCAGCCACCAAAATTTTTCCCAAAATCTGGGCGAACGAGGGCCTAGAATCCCCATGACCCGGTCCCCGTGGGGGAGGGGTGGAGACTGGGGCCGTGCACATCACATCCAGATGTCAGCCCGGCTAGCGGATGGCTGCTGTCCTGTCGGATCAGCCCGTACCCGTCTCCCGTCGCCAAAGCCGGCGGCCAGGCAGAGAGAAAGGTGAAAGTTTCCCCTCGCGGCGGCTGTTCAGGATCTTGCCGGCCTTGAAGCAGATCGATCTCGCGTCCGTGAAGAAACGCGGAACGGTCGATCTCGCAGCCTGGAGAGATGGCGGCGGCAGCCTCGTTCGCGAACTGCTCCTCAGATCTCGATCGTGAGCTACTCCTCAGATCTCTTTCGCAAGCTGCTCCTCAGAGGTGGCAGCGGCTGCTCCTCAGATCTCGTGGTGGCGGCGGCTGCTCCTTTATAACCTATAACGTACTTGAACCGTTACGAGTCCGTTATCCATTTTAAACTGCGTCAGACCTTGCTCCTTTCTCCAAATATTCTCTCATTGCGTTCCCCTCACTGCATCTAGTGTAACGATGAGCAACCTGTCCCATATCCAATTCCTTTTGGCAGTAAAACATCTCGTGTTCCATCGAGTATACCATTTGGCTAAGGAGTTTGTTGTTGGGCGGCGAGCACCACAGGCGAAAACCATTTTCGCCCAAACAATGATAGAGCCTGAACAAGTGATGAATAAGTGTCAGACTCCCCGTTACAGAGGTGGCATTTGTTTGGAATGATGAAACCACGTTGAGCTAGATTGTCGATGGTTAGGGTTCCCCCATGTGCAATAAAACATACTAGAAAGTTAGCCCTTGGAGGAGTTTCTCTGCTCAGATCAATTGCTCTAAGAAGTTGAATGGAAGGCTGTTTGGTGTTGTTTGAGGCTGGAGAGTGAGAAAGTCATAGCAACCCATTTATTGAGAAATTTTTTATGTAGTCCCACAACCATGAATCCGGAAGGTCATTTAAGTGCTTGTCTTGGAGTATGCCAATGAGAAGAACCACTCTATTTACGTCCCAATCTCTGAAACCCCTCCTTAATGACAAATCTCAAGCTGGTATGCCATCTACACTCTTTATAAACTGAGAAACAGGCCTTGATTTGTGCCTTGATATGCTCAAAATGTCCCCAATGGACTGTTTCAGTGGTGTGTCTCCACCCTTACGCCATTGTTTGTGTAATATGCTCAGAATCTGAGCTTGATCCACAGGTAGCGAACAGTGATTTGGATTTAGGGGCTATGTCAGACGGAAAGATGAATAAGAGGCGCCACACCAAAGATATCAGCATTTGTACCCGAAAATCTAATAGAACTAGGACAGAAACCAAAAGGTACAGAGACTGATTTTGTCTAGGCTTGTAGTGGTACATCCTTTCTTTTGTGAGGTTTTGTTTCGGCTTTTAGTTAACCCTATTGAGTCAGTCATATAGCCTTCGGGTGTGGATTTTTATATGAATAAAATGGATCAACATCCCAATTTTGAAAAAAAAAAAAAAAAAAAAAAGTCTCAATAAAGTGTCACCGTTCTTTATTAAAGCTTATGGATGTTATTGTTCCTATTTTTTTTTCATTTTTATGAATCATCTGTTCTCTTCTCAGCTTTAGTATATCGAAATTTTCCTTATTGGTTTTCACCTCTAATTTGTACAGATATAAGAGAGAACATTGGTTGGAGAAGGAAACAGAGCACCACAATCTTATTCCTGTTAGTGGAACTCATGGTGATTACTTTGTGGCAATCTCAAATTGAGTTCATTTTCTTACTTGGCCTCATTTAAATTTGGAGAGGAGAGAGAGATCCATTTGGAGAAAGTCCTAGTTTTTGCTTCAGAAAAGGTTAGGTGTTGTTTAGTTTTTAAAAGATATATAGATCATACGAGTTGAATGTTGGACATGTCTTTACCAAAATCTAATCGTGTAAAAACGTGCACCAACGCCTTTATAGCTGTTTATGTTTGCTCAATGTAACTCGTGATTGAATCAACAATGCCTTTCCAATCATCCATTCCACACTGAGAATACTTTCACAGTCGTGCATTGCAAATTACATCTCATCTTTCTCAGACATGTTTGATCAATTACTAGAGCAGAAGTAAACATTAGGAAGGAGGAGGTGTCCCAGGGTAGAATTTATTTAGTAGAAGTATTTCTTGTTCAGAATAACCATTTCCGAATTAGTAGTCTTGCCGATTACTTTAATTTTGCAGAGTTTAATCTCTTACACTAGTATTCTGAGACCTCATGTTCATGCAGGTAAAAGCACGACCACTAGCATGCTTGCATATGTTTTGAGTGCCATGGGAGACGATCTTACTGCTGTAGTTGGGAAACATGTTCCACAGGTATATTCATCCAGTCTAATGGCTATATATGTGCCTGCACAAGTAGGGCTGGAGGATCAAAATAGAGTTGAAATTATATTATTCTTATCACTGATTGTGTATTGAGTAATGAGGAGTGCCTCTAAATTTAAGTTCAACTTTAAATGAATAGGAGCAGATATCGATTTCAAAGATAAATGACATCTTTTCAAGGACCTCCTCTCTCTCTCTCTCTAAATATATATATAACATCTTTTCAATGAAGATTGCATTGCTTGGAGAACCAAAATTCATGTAGATGACCCCGAAAATCTCGGAAATGGGCTTTGATGATGATGATGATGATGATATATAGATAAATAGAGAGTTATTGAGCTTAATAATTGAGGATTTTTTTGTCCCAATTTATTTTGTTTTTAATAACGATACCCCATCATGCATCTTAATGTTTATTCAGATGCCATCTCCTTATTATTTACTCGTGAATGGTTTCATAATACTTGAATGCTTCTGTTTGTAAATACTACCAAAATTTATCAATGGAAGCATTTGATCTTTTTCTAATTCACTATTAGGGACTGCAACCATTTTTATTTATCTCCATCATCCTCTTGTATTAAACATTCTTTGCTCCTTTAGTTGTGTCCAGGGTTGGAATGCTGATGTCAAAACTAATATTTGGTGCTTTTTCCTTCCTCAGTTTCCAGAAGGAAATATTCTTTCAGGTCGAGGTCACAATTTTGCTCAGTTTAACCATGTTAACAATGTATCTGTGAGA
The DNA here is from genome assembly GCA_003290165.1 of Berberis thunbergii. NCBI lineage: Eukaryota > Viridiplantae > Streptophyta > Magnoliopsida > Ranunculales > Berberidaceae > Berberis > Berberis thunbergii. The sequence goes on from QNQO01001930.1 coordinate 148,823, forward strand.
CCCTAAGTGGGCGGACCTGAGGTGAGGGTGAGGGTAGAGGGCCCAACAAGCCCAACAGGCCCAATAGGCCAAGAAGGGTTGGACGAGCTACAAGGGGAATCATAGTCCCATATCGCCTGGGTGCGGGAGGGGGATGTGCTTTAAGTGTGCGAGGTCGCTCAACATGACAACACGCGTTTTAAAGCCGTGCGGGCCGGTTGGTAGCCCAAAGCGGACAATATGGTGTCATGTGGACCGGGTCGTTACAGTTGGTATCAGAGCCTGACCCAGCCGGAAGTATGCCACAGTGTTGGTGGGCCCTCTGGCGACGTGGACGTTGTGCCTGTGTGGCCAACGAGGACGTTGGGCCTTAAGGTGGGCGGACCTGAGGGTGAGGGTGAGGGTAGAGGGTGAGGGTTGGACGAGCTACAAGGGGAATCATAGTCCCATATCGCCTGGGTGCGGGAGGGGGATGTGCTTTAAGTGTGCGAGATCGCTCAACATGACAACACGCGTTTTAAAGCCGTGCGGGCCGGACAATATGGTGTCATGTGGACCGGGTCGTTACAGTATCACTTTCAGCTGTCTAGCGGCATTAATGAAGGACTTTGCAGTTGCATTAGGTGCAGCAGATTGGGTTGTAGTTACAGAGGTATACATTCATCTGCCATCTTTCCCACACACTTCTTGTAGTACCATGATTACTAACTTGCTTCCTAACTTCAGATCTATGCTGCTAGAGAAGCGAATATCTGGAATGTTAGTGGAAGGGATTTAGCTAATTCTGTCGTTGGGCCACCGTCTGAGTATATCCCGTTAATGGTAAGCAAAAGTCACAGTTCTGCTAATTAAAAACAATAATAATAAATAAATAATGGATTCAACCATATTGTTATTCTACATGTGTTCACACATCTGAATATTGCTATAGTACAATTGCAACTTACGAATGATATTTGTTAGCTGTTCTCTTATGCTACTTTCCATTTTAAACGTGCTAATGTTTAATTGAGGTTGTATGCATTCTCAGGGGCATGTGGTTGATAAACTGGCTGTTGAGATATCAACCAACCTTGATAAATAAATTGCTGTCTTGACGCTTGGTGCAGGTACTCTAATTCCATGCATAAACTTCGGGACTAACTTTATATGGAACAAGTTAGCATCATTGCCTTTTAAATCACTAGCATTATACGTAGAAGTTGTTGGAACATTGAAAAAAACTTTTCATGTTAGCTACATGTTACTAGTAGAACTAGGTCACCGATTTAAGAATAACAGTAACAGATTTTTTTGTGCACCATAGAGTTCTCATAAGGTCATCCCCTGAGTGACTTTTCTTCAGGTGACATCACAACTCTGGGCCCCAAACTGTTTCAGGAATTGCAAAAGACATTAAGATACTCAACCTCGAATACATTGGTTATGGCTGGATGCCATTGATTGTACCTTGATATGCACATTGAAAACAATTTGCTAGGCGAGGTTAGACATCTCAGTTGTGGGATTTGATCAAAAGTGGTCAGTTAGCTAGGTGATGTATTGGAAGTAGTTTAGAGGTTGAACTTTTGGCTATGGGATAAGCCTATTAACAATTAATTAATCAATAACCCACATCCTTGTTTCACCTTCTTTGTACTCTGGATTTCTTCTTGACAAGAGACGAAGATTAGAATGCACATATACCAAATTTTCAGCTCGTTGTGGGGTCAACTGATTCCTTTTCAACGAGTGGATGTTGTTATACGTACTCCAATTCCTCTCACAACAAGAGGAAGAACAAGGTTGCCCAAGCAATTTCAAAGCCAAAGCTCTGAGTAATGGTGCAGAACAACCATGAGCAAGCCACCAAATGTTTGCCTCTAGGTGTGCTCTATTTTCTATAGAATCCCTATCTGCAAATTGTCCCACCACTACAACAAAAATGATCTTTAACAGCTTTTGAGGATAGCGTTTTTTACTCAAATGCTATAAAAAAACCTAATTTTAGTATATTGTAATCTCAAAAAGCTATTAAAGGATCAGGCGGGAGATTGAAAACGCTTGACCGCCAAAATATTTCACTCTCTCCTCCAACTTAAAGCCTAACAAAGAACAATGAAACACAAAGCCCTGCGATTCTCCTCCCTCCCTCGCTCTGCCATTCGCCTCGCTCACTGCTCTCGCTCCCTCCCTCGACCCCTAGAATTTTCCCTCTCACAGAGTTGATGAATGCGACGCCAAGACAACAGCTTCTTTGAGAAGGACTCGGAATTGCCTATCTGTTTCCTTTTCTTATAAAAACGCATTCGCTCTTCTTCACCACCAAACCAAAAAAACTCCTTTGAGTCTCTGCTCACCCCAACTTGTAAAACGGAGTGCTCTGTTTGAGTGAATCAACTTACCTGCCTGCAAAGAGAGAGGGAGAGAGAGAAAGCTCCAATCTTTTCTGGAAATCCTGATTTCTAGGTAACTTGTTAAGTCTCTTAATTAGATCCTTTTTTTTGTGTGACCCGTTTGTTGATTTCAGCTCTGAAACAGTTATGGGATCCAGAGTTCTCATTTAGATTTTTCCTTCCATTTTTGCATTTCTCTGGTGAATAATTTTCTTACCCTTTTGATTTTTGGAGTTTTTTTTTTATTATTTGATAATGGGGTTTTCTCAGTTTTTCAAATCCCAAGCTGATTTGAGACATGGGTTTTAATGATTTTGTGAAAAAAAAGGGCAGGAGAGACTGTAATCCATGATGGGTTTCTCTGGTTTTATGAGAAAAACCTCACTTTTGTAGATTTTTGTGTTTTTGTTGGAAATGGGAATCTGGGTTTTGTTTCATTTATTTTGTTTGCAAGTTTTGGATCTTGAGGTGGGTCTAGTTGGGTGTATTTTGATGTTCTCAGTGGATGCTCTGTTTCAATGATAAAATGTGTATTATTAGCTTTGATCTGGTGTTTTGTGTCTTTACCAGCTTTCTCTTCAGAGTAAATCTAGACGCAGAGTGTGAGATTTCTTCATATGGTAAGATTATTCTGTTTCTAGCATAAATTTATTCACTCTAGTTCTTTTAATATTGTTAGAACTGTTGATCATAGATGTTGATGTATTTTTGGTTTCCACAATCAGGGTGAAATTCAGGAGATCCTTATAGATGGAATGCAAGAGAAGTTTCCACTAGGAGGGCTCCATTTTGAATCGAGAAGCTCCCAAACATCTACCCTCGTTAACGACAAGATTGTAAAGAATTCGATTATCCTCTGTGAAATATTTGATCTATTCCTTGCATATATGTTCATTCTAAGATGTTCCTTGCAATCATCTTTATATGAAATTTGCACATATTTTTGTCCAGTATGTGATTGAGGGATTGGATGATGAGGCAAATTCATCACTTGGTATTCGGATCTTTGACAAATTATCAAGCAAATGGTGGGTTTTGGTCTGTTGTATTGCTGCATTTTCAATCTGGATGTAATATTTAGTAAATTGATTTCTAGTGAAATTGGCAGGGAGAGTCCTGTGGTATTGGGTATAAAACCCAGCTTTTGTAAGGGCCATTCAGCACTGCTTGTAAATGAAGACAGAATATTGATCCTCAAAAGGGAATCTGCACCAGATGATTGCATCTGGTTTCTTGAGGTTAGCATCCAATGTCTTTGAAGAATTTATGGTTTCAGAAAGTTAAACTCTTGTTCTGATCATTCTGTGTCAATATTTTTACATAATAAAATCGGATTCTCGTGATGCACCAATTTAATCTGTTGGATTTGTTGCTGGTAGGTGGACACTCCATTTGTTAGAGATCAGAGGAAGATCAGGGAGACTGAGGTAGTTGCTTGGAGCAAAGGTGTTATTGGTGATGGTCCTAAGCCAGTAGTTATAAGTGGTCCCTTCGGAGTTGGAAAGGGAACATTAATAGCCAAGCTCATGAGTGAATACCCATCCATGTTTGGATTCTCTGTGAGCCACACAACCCGAGGTCCAAGGGAGAAGGAGAAGAATGGAGTTCACTATCATTTTACCGAAAGAAGTGTGATGGAGAAGGATATAGGAGGTGGGAAATTCCTCGAATCTGCATCAGTTCATGGCAATCTCTACGGAACAAGTATTGAAGCGGTTGAGGTGGTAACAGACTCTGGAAAGGTAAAATATAACACATTATACATTTTACTCAATTTATGACTAGTACGGGAATTCTAATAGATGTTTCAAAGCCTTGTTTTGCCTAATACTGACCAAATTGCAAATCTTGACCAAATGAAGAGTGCTGAACAAAATAAGAGATTGTTTTTACAGAAAACAACTTGGTCATTTCATAGAAAAAAAAAATCAAAATCCCGGGAGTGCAAAATATGCCAGCGTGAATTGGTTTTATTTGATCTTATATGGATGGTGCATTGGTTCTTGTGTTTTGATAAGATGAATTTGGTTTCAATTTCAGAGATGCATTCTGGACATTGATGTTCAAGGTGCCAGGTCCATGCGTTCTAGTGCTCTTGAAGCAATTTTCATCTTTGTTTGCCCACCCTCTTTTGAGGAACTTGAGAAGCGTCTTCGCTCACGGTGAGTTACAAAGCCCAAGATCTTCATTTTCAGGTCTCATAAATGCCATCTTCTACTAGGTGACACTAATGCATTTGGCTCCATAAATAGGGGAACTGAGACAGAAGAACAAGTCCAAAAGCGACTGCGCAATGCTATAGCAGAGCTGGAGGAAGGGAGATCTTCGGGTCTCTTTGATCATATATTAGTTAATGATGACCTTAATACCTGTTATGAGAAGCTCAAGGTGCACTTCTTGCTTCTTTCACCCAAGTGAAGCTCATTTGTGCTCTAACGTTAAAATATTTGAATCCTTTCAATCCTCGGATAGCTATGAGTGCTGGATATGATGGAAAACTGTCATATGGGATGTAAGTTTCTGGATCCTGAAGGTTTTTCATGACTCTTCAGTATAAAGTGTTGTCCATTTCTTATTGAACGCATTAGCATTCTGGTTCCATAGATATGGGAGGGAACCCCCATTCAAATCACTACAACACAAATGATATTGGTCATACATTCTCTCAACACAAATGATATTCAAATCAGCCAATAAATTGGTCATACATTCTCTCAACAGCACTAATTGATATTGGAAGTTAGAAGCAAGATTCTTTATTGAGCATGAGAAATGAATGTGGATATGTTATTTTCATTTATATCTGTCAGATTTATCTTACCACATCTCAAAATTTTCAGGAAGTAAACAATTTGCGAGGAAATAAATGGCCACCTTTTCGGATATTGCTGCTTTAGGAGTTGTCAATCTAACAACTGCCATTGTATTCCTGGTGGCATTTGCGATATTGCGACTTCAGCCCTTCAACGATAGAGTTTACTTCCCGAAATGGTATCTTAAAGGGTCAAGGGGCAGCCCAACATGTTCTGGAGGAGCTGTAAATAAATTTGTCAACTTGGACTTCAAAACATATATAAGGTTCTTGAATTGGATGCCAGCAGCACTGAGAATGCCAGAACCTGAGCTTATCGCTCACGCAGGACTTGACTCTGCTGTATATGTTCGAATTTACCTTCTTGGGTGAGTTTTCAGTATGCAGCTTCTCATATTCATCTTTTCTTCTGAAATATGTGATAGCAAAGCATGTCTATGGCATATCTCTTTTGAATTTCTATCCTTTTTTTTTTCTTAAGTGCTTTGTCACATAGCTTAAGTTATGAACATATTTTAGACCTTTTTAGGAAGGTCGCACTTCAGCAACTTGAGAAAAATAGATAGACCTTATATTCTAGTGGCACTGGATGTCAAACACTAGTGCAATGGAAGGATTAGGTAAATGAAACTGAAATGAATGATGGTCAAACACTGAAATGTTTAAAGTATCCCTATCGCAATCCTTAATTTTCTTTCTTTATGCAATGGTTTTTGTAATCACCCTGAAAAGATGCAGTTATCTTAGGAGGTCAACCATAGGGAGTAACCAACTGTCAACTTGTTGGTCTCTTATGTGCATATTGCCTGTATACAAAAAATAACAGCTATAAGATGTAATAGTTACAAACCCATAGTACATTACCAACTGTCAACTTGTTGGTCTCTTAGTTGATTTCTTCATCGAATGTTTTTGTTGATTTCTTATCTGGTTTGATCCTTCACTATAGTACATTGCACAATTAGTGGACAACATGTATGCATGACATTAAGGAAGTTTTTAATGAAACATTTCATTAAGGAAGTTTAATTCTCTGAACCTGATTCTGTAACAACAGGTTGCAAAGGCTCCTGATGGAAATGGTGGAGTATACTCTGGTAAGTACTGACTTCAGTGTTTCAGCTTCAAGTGGGGATTGTTTGCTCCTTTCTCATTTATAACCTTGGTGCAAAATTTTAAATGTTTCAGCTCTAAAAACTTCCAACTTGTTAGAAGATATGGCTAGGCGAGGTGTGAGATATGTGGATTGTTATGGAGTAGATAATATACTGTCCCAAAGTCATTTGAATTTTTCACTTATTCTTGTGTTGGGCTTCAAATCCTAAGCATGGTAAGAAGTGAAGACTGCTTATTCGTGTCGTTTCTAAAATTTTCCTCTTTGCTTAGTATATTATTTGTAAAAAGGGAAGACTAGTCATTTCTGTGGTTTGTAGAATCTTTCCCTTTGTTCATACTTCATAGTATATGTGTGCATGTATGGGAAATGACTTCCTTTCCCTTGGATTTATTCCTGATGGAGTTGATATACAGTCCGTTTCAGATGCTTTACGAGCATCCTTTGGTGATGAGACTCGGCCATCCCAAGATTTCCAGGTCAGTGTTATTTATCTATTTTTTTTACTTTTTTTTTCCGACCTACGGTAAATACAATTCTTTTATTGGAGCAATTCGTTTGATGCCACTATCTTGTCTTGTTCTTACAGTTGAGAACTTGTTGGAGGTACCAATGGAGATGCAATCTATTATCACATGAAAACAAGGTCAAGTTCTTGATGCAGGTAGTTTCATTTGTCTTTTGAATCAGAAAATTTTAGGGGCGAAATGGAAAACCAAAACTGGAAAGAAAAGAAAGAACATGGGAGATGTTTAATGCAAAGCTACCTTTTTTCTTTCCTAGTTTGGTTAAGTGTTGTGGGATATTAAAAAAACTTGATAAGTGAAGCTTGTAGTATCAGTAATTATTAAGAAATGGATTCTTTGTTTTTGTAATGTACTGAGGCCATCCATTATCCCATTGTACATCAATATGACATAATTCATCTTTATGTTGTTAAAAGATGACATTTCTGAGAAGTAGAACAGCAACAACAACAGCAGCAGCAGCATCTGCAACAACAGCAACAACAACAGAGACAGCAGCAGCAACCACAAATATTTCCAAAACAACCTGCTGTGACTTATGCCTCGCCATTGCATCTAACAAATGCTCAGTTAGCTAGTCTGGGGGCGCGGGGTGGAATAATGGGAATTGGTGATCCAACAATTAACAACAGTTTTGTTCAAGGAGGTGGACTACAAGGTGGAGGGATGGGTATTGGTTTATCAGCTGGAGCAGTGACAGTTGCAAGAGGGTCTCCTGCAAATGGAAAGAGTAACGGGGATTCATCTTCCTTGTCACCGGTTCCATACATGTTTAATGGAAATGGTTTAAGGGGGAAGAGAAGCAGTGGTGCAGTGGAGAAGGTAGTTGAAAGGAGGCAGAGAAGAATGATAAAGAACAGAGAATCTGCAGCAAGGTCACGCGCTCGCAAGCAGGTAACTCTCTTTGCAAGTGTACCATATTATTTCATAGTTTATGTTTACTCTTATTCTATGTAGCTAAGATTGCTTACAGTTTTAACCTATACAACACAATGCTTCTATTTTGCCTGATAAAAAAAAAAAAAACAGAATGGATGTTCAAGTTTACATGTCTATAAACATATGTGCTTCCTTCAATGCAAATCCTTATGTTACTATTAGAAATGAAATGGGAAAGGAAAGAAATACTATTTACAAATTTTGTTCGCAAACCAAAGTTTAATACTACCAACTTTCTGAATTACGCCTTCTTTGAGGATATTAGTATAGTCGGAACCACCCCAAATGGCCCTCTATCTTCAATCCCACATGCCAATAGTTGAATTTTACAACTACAACCAATTGAGTTTTGTGGAAATCTCCTTGATGATAACAAAATTTTCATTTTTCAAATACTCGTAAAATGCTATAATTATTATGACAGTCTTCTTCTATTAATTCAAAAGCCACATAGAAATGTGACTAAGTACTTTACTTTCCTGCTGCACATGCCACATAGAAATGTGACTAGTACTTTACTGTCCCGACGCAAGTGGTGAAATGTGACTAGTACCCCGGATTGCCCAAATCAAATGTTCCAACCAACGCTGCGACAGATCAGCGTAGCAGCAACAACAATTCAGCGTAGCAGCATCAACACCTCAGCACAGCAGCAGCAGCAGCAACTCAGCACAGCAGAAGCAGCATCAGCGATGCAAGAATGGCAATAACATTGGGATTCATGATTTCACACATTGTACAATTGAGCAAATGCTTATTAGGAGATTAAGGCATCTCGAACAGCCTACATCATTCAGTTCATATTACATTGTAATTCACTCTTTCGAGTTGTATCTTGTAATTCCAATTTCAGCATTGTCAATACAATTTCTGTTCCAGCAATTGATTGTTGAAATCTTCTAGTCTTCCATATAAGATGTAATGAAAAGTCATTTGATAGCAAAAAAAAAAAAAAAATTGCTATGTATACGCTACCATAGCGTTTTTAAACTGCTATGAAAGGCTCTCTATCATAGCGTTTTTAAACCGCTATAAAAGGATCTACCATAGCGTTTTATAACCGCTATAAAATGCTCTACCATAGCGTTTTATAACCGCTATAATAGACCCTGGGTCTATTATAGCTCCGGCTGTCATAGCGGTTACTAAACCGCTATGGTATCCTACCATAGCGGTTTTTAAACGCTATGGTATCCTACCATAGCGGTTTTTAAACGCTATTGATCACAATTTTTCTTGTAGTGCACACACCCTGAAAACCTTGCAAACTATGTTGTTACCATTCTTCTTTCCTCATCATTAGGAAAGTATCTCTGAAAGCATTTATTCTTCTCCATTGAAATGTCAGAATCACAATCTGGGGAAACACGATTCGGAGCCCCTTCAAGCCATTGTCTGCTATAATACCTAAGCAATCACAAATTAGTATTATAAACCTAACCCAAATTTTCTAAATTAAGTAGAAAAAGAATATTGCAAAACTTAAGTTACCTTGGATTTAAGGAATGTGCTAAACAATGTAGTGGTGTGTTGCTTTTCTCCCATCTATCAACCAATATATGATACACCACTGAATAAAAGTCTGACTCCTCATCATTTGTCTTCCCTTCATGGCGATAAATAATTTGCTTCACTTTTTCAATCATAGTATCCCACATTTCATACACCAAGTGAAGACAATGCTCATCAGTATCAGCCCTCCGCAACATTGTATATATAGGTTCTGTGAAACAAAGTATGTAGTTCACTTTGTCCCACCACAAGTCATCCAATAACTTTTCCTTCACAAACTTTGCTTTCTCAACATCATCTTCCTTGTAGGAATCCCACTTACCACCAATCACCATACTTTGGAGACTACTTTTAATGTCTTTCAGCCTTTTCAGCATAATTATACTTGAAGCAAAGCGGGTCTCTGCAATAGAAAACAACTTCAAGTTTGAATGCTCATTGAACATGTGCAATCTCATAGAATGGTTCATGACAAAATTTTTGATTTGCACCCCGTCCCCAATAATATCAACAATCCAACTACACTCGTTGTAGGCCTTTTCATTTGAAGGTGTGTTCTTTGGGGCACATATGTTTTTCAAAGCAAGGTTGAGAGTGTGGACTACACAAGGTGTCCAAAAGATTTGAGGGTATTGACTCTCAACAATTAAACCTGCAGCTTTGCAAACTGGAGCATTGTCTGTTATGACTTGGACCACATTATTAGGCCCAACCTCATTAATAATTTCTTTGATCAAGCCAGCAATGAAATGTTTATCTTTGACCGCTCCTTCAGAATTCACAGCCTTCAAAAACATTGGACCATCCTCATTAATTACTATGAAGTTAATAAGAGGCCTCCTTTGAGCATCGCTCCATCCATCACAAACAATGGTTGCTCCTTTAGCCTTCCATGTGTACTTTATTGTCTCCAATAACCGTTCAACGTGATCTCTTTCTTTTCGAAACAAAGTCGTCCTCAATGCATTGTACCCAGGTGGCTTGTAACCACTAATAGACTTAGCTTTATTTGATGAAAAGTTGAAGGCATTCTGATAATACGGATTCTTTGCAAGGTTGAAAGGCAATGCAGCCGAGTAAAACATCCTTGCAATCAAAGCATCTAACTCTTGCCGATCATTGAGATTGAAAGCATCCGCAATCAGATTACTTGCTTCCTTTTCCTTGAATCAGAGGATGAACTTACGCCAACACTCGGACCTGCGCAACTACCTTGAGCTGAGCCCCTTGAAGAAGGTAAAGGAACAAAACGTGCACGAGCAACATTTTCTACTCTCAATGCAGCTGCATTAACAAGATTTTGTACCTCTATAAATTGTTCAGAAGAGATCTTATCACAAATAGCTATCCCATGACCTCTTTCCTTCAAAAATGGTGCCTTAGTCTAGTATGGGATCCCGTATAATCATTTTTGCAAAAGTTACACTTCCACCTTTGATTCCCTCCACCTTCATTTGTTCTTCTTAATCGTGTGACATGCCTCCAAAGAGGAGCATTATCTTCTCCGCTTATTTGGTCTAAAACTTTACATGTAAAAAAGGAAAAGAAACATGGATTAAAAAAAAAAAAAATTGGTTGCAGACTTGCAGGTAGTATTGCTAGAATAGGTATATTTAATATAATTTAATTGCAACTTGTAAGTACTGAGTAGTAACTAGTAAGTAGTATTGAAGACTGACAATTATTTACGTCATTACGTGTTGCAAACTTTCAGCGCAGGTAATATTGCTAGAATAGTAGAATATTTTACGGCAAATGGACAAGCCGAAAAGGACAGGAGAAGAACTTACAAGAAGAGAAATATTGCAGCTACCAGCTAGTATTGATGTGGCAAAACACCAAGAAATGAATTGATTCTCTAAATTCTCTGCATTCAAACTGCCATTAAAAAATGATGAAGAATTAATTTCTACTGAAAATGTTGCTTAGCTTTATGCACTAGGAACAAGCAATGACATGCAAAGATTTTGATAGGTTATATCAAACTTTAGAAAATTAATTACATGGTTTTTTTTAATCCATAAAACAATTGTCCAGGCAAAATGAAACACAGTTTCACAAATGTTGTTTAAAATGCGCAAAAAATTGGACAAATAACTTGACACTAGATTTAATCTTTGATCTCTGCATGTTTCCTTCAAACAAGCAATGCAAGCACTATGTAAATACCACAACAACAACCATGTTCACTATTAACTCACTACAATCACTACCACTGGTATCACCCTAGCAACGTATCACCACCACTCTATTATACTAGACTACAACAAAACAACCTCTGCCACCAAAGTTGTTTCCTATTAACCCATTGTAACCACCATCTTCACAATGTCATTAGCCCACCAAAAGCTCAATGACAGCCATGAGCCATCACAACCACTGTCACCACTTTCGTCACCGCCACCCATCAAAAAAAAAAAAAAAACAGTAAAACACCAACAGTGACAGTGAGAGTCGAGTGAGAGAGTAAAGAGACGAACCTGGTCCTCGGTTCCTTGCCTCCTCGCCTCCTCTGGTTCCTCGCCTGAGTCGCCCGCCTCCTTCCTCGGTTCCTCGCCTGAGTCGCCCGCCTCCTTCCTCGGTTCCTCGCCTCGGTTCCTTGCCTCCTCGCCTCCTCGCTCTCTGTGTGTTTGAAAACGCAGGCAATAGCAAAACGAAAAACCGAGATTTAGGTTTTATATTAGGGCTTTTGATCCTGACCGTCCGATCGCATCAAGATCTGAAAAAAAAATTTAGCAAACGAATCCGGGCCGTGTCCGGACCGTATTCATTCCGTATCCTGACCAGGTCAAGTTGACCGACATGTTGACCACGTGTCGAGTGCGTATCCGATGCGAATCGCACACGTATCCGTATCCGACTCGCGTTTTCATGTATTCGACAGGGTTTTTCCGCGAATCCGTGCTTCCTAGCAAAGAACTATATCACCAAAATGGGTATCAAGTCTCAATAAAGTGTTACTGTTCTTTATTAAAGCTGATGGATGTTATTGTTCCTATTATTTTTTCATTTTTATGAATCATCTGTTCCCTTCTCAGCTTTAGTATATCAAAATTTCCTTATTGGTTTTCACCTCTAATTTGTACAGATATAAGAGAGACCATTGGTTGGAGAAGGAAACAGAGCACCACAATCTTATTGCTGTTAGTGGAACTCATGGTGATTACTTTGTGGCAATCTCAAATTGAGTTCATGCTCTTACTTGGCCTCATTTAAATTTGGAGAGGAGAGAGAGATCCATTTGGAGAAAGTCCTAGTTTTTGCTTCAGAAGAGGTTAGGTGTTGTTTAGTTTTTAAAAGATATATAGATCATACGAGTTGAATGTTGGACATGTCTTACCAAAATCTAATCGTGTAAAAACGTGCACCAACGCCTTTATAGCTGTTTATGTTTGCTCAATGTAACTCGTGATTGAATCAACAATGCCTTTCCAATCATCCATTCCACACTGAGAATACTTTCACAGTCGTGCATTGCAAATTACATCTCATCTTTCTCAGACATGTTTGATCAATTACTAGAGCAGAAGTAAACATTAGGAAGGAGGAGGTGTCCCAGGGTAGAATTTATTTAGTAGAAGTATTTCTTGTTCAGAATAACCATTTCCGAATTAGTAGTCTTGCAGATTACTTTAATTTTGCAGAGTTTAATCTCTTACACTAGTATTCTGAGACCTCATGTTCATGCAGGTAAAAGTACGACCACTAGCATGCTTGCATATGTTTTGAGTGCCATGGGAGACGATCTTACTGCTGTAGTTGGGAAACATGTTCCACAGGTATATTCATCCAGTCTAATGGCTATATATGTGCCTGCACAAGTAGGGCTGGAGGATCAAAATAGAGTTGAAATTATATTATTCTTATCACTGATTGTGTATTGAGTAATGAGGAGTGCCTCTAAATTTAAGTTCAACTTTAAATGAATAGGATTATATATCGATTTCAAAGATAAATGACATCTTTTCAAGGACCTCCTTCCTCTCTCTCTCTCTCTCTCTATATATATATATATATATAACATCTTTTCAATGAAGATCGCATTACTTGAAAAACCAAAATTCATGTAGCCGACCCCGAAAATCTCGAAAATGGACTTTTGATGATGATGATGATATATAGATAAATAGAGAGTTATTGAGCTTAATAATTGAGGATTTTTTTGTCCCAATTTATTTTGTTTTTAATAACGATACCCCATCATGCATTTTAATGTTTATTCAGATGCCATCTCCTTATTATTTACTCGTGAATGGTTTCGTAATACTTGAATGCTTCTGTTTGTAAATACTACCAAAATTTATCAATGGAAGCATTTGATCCTTTTCTAATTCACTATTAGGGACTGCAACCATTTTCATTTTATCTCCATCAATCATCATCCTCTTGTATTAAACATTCTTTGCTCCTTTAGTTGTGTCCAGGGTTGGAATGCTGATGTCAAAACTAATATTTGGTGCTTTTTCCTTCCTCAGTTTCCAGAAGGAAATATTCTTTCAGGTCGAGGTCACAATTTTGTCTTGGAGGTACACCTTTTTCCCTCCTTGGTAGCATTGATTATAAGAAAATTGGAATTTAATTTTTGTAGTTAATTCTTAAAAGAACCTTATTTGTTTTCAAGTGGTTTTCTTTTTTGCTTTCCTTTCTCTTTTTTTTGGTGAAATGAAACTAAGAATTGAACTATGAGCTGTGATGTTTTTCTTTTGGCCAAGTAATATGCTCTTTCTGCTTATTACCTTCTTATTAGCTGTTAGGAGATTAGTCTTGTCAACGATTGCAAATATTGGCGTGGGTATATATACATCTTCATTAACACTTGAAAGCAAATTTTGTATAGTATAATTTGCTAATGATGACTTTTATCAGTTTAATGAATGCAACTATTAATACTTCCTTATTATGTGTTTTATGGGTTATGATTAACATTGTTAATCTATGTTTCAGTTTAACCATGTTAACAATGTATCGCTTTCAGCCGTTCTAGCGGCATTAATGAAGGACTTTCCAGTTGCATTAGGTGCAGCAGATTGGGTTGTAGTTACAGAGGTATACATTCATCTGCCATCTTTCCCACACACTTCTTGTAGTACCATGATTACTAACTTGCTTCCTAACTTCAGATCTATGCTGCTAGAGAAGCGAATATCTGGAATGTTAGTGGAAGGGATTTAGCTAATTCTGTCGTTGGGCCACCGTCTGAGTATATCCCGTTAATGGTAAGCAAAAGTCACAGTTCTGCTAATTAAAAAAAATAATAATAATAAATAATGGATTCAGCCATATTGTTATTCTACATGTGTTCACACATCTGAATATTGCTATAGTACAATTGCAACTTACGAATGATATTTGTTAGCTGTTCTCTTATGCTACTTTCCATTTTAAACGTGCTAATGTTTAATTGAGGTTGTATGCATTCTCAGGGGCATGTGGTTGATAAACTGGCTGTTGAGATATCAACCAACCTTGATAAATAAATTGCTGTCTTGACGCTTGGTGCAGGTACTCTAATTCCATGCATAAACTTCGGGACTAACTTTATATGGAACAAGTTAGCATTGTTGCCTTTTAAATCACTAGCATTATACGTAGAAATTGTTGGAACATTGAAAAAAACTTTTCATGTTAGCTACATGTTACTAGTAGAACTAGGTCACCGATTTAAGAATAACAGTTAACAGATTTTTTTTGTGCACCATAGAGTTCTCATAAGGTCATCCCCTGTGTGACTTTTCTTCAGGTGACATCACAACTCTGGGCCCCAAACTGTTTCAGGAATTGCAGGAGACATTAAGATACTCAACCTCGAAGACATTGGTTATGGCTGGATGCCATTGATTCTACCTTGATATGCACATTGAAAACAATTTGCTAGGCAAGGTTAGACATCTCAATTGTGGGATTTGATCAAAAGTGGTCAGTTAGATAGGATGGATTTCTGTTCCTATTGGCTGTGGGATAAGCCTTAGTATGTGATATTAGTCAAGGATGGATTTCTGTTCCTATTGTTTTGGATGCACCTAGTTTGGTCAAGTACTTTCAGAATCGAGCTTCATGTGATTTTAACCCGGAGCTCTATCAGTGATGTTTTAAGTATGTAAACAGGGTATGGAACCTACTTTCTCATTTTGTAGCTAGGCATTTCTCAGAATGTCTGCTGGTGTACTTGATTGAGATCTTGAAGCTGGTGAAGTCGAGAATGCCTTCGACTTCTACAGTGTGCAAGGATTTTTGCACCAGTCAGACAGACGAAATCTAGGTGAAATAGTAATGTCTTAATGTGCAGGCTTCGATTAGTATAGATGTTATTCTCATGGATGAAATGCAAACAATACTGGCCAATTGTAAAACTTGTCTTGTTACCCCAATATTTACATATCTTTAACTGAAGATAATGTATGATTATTTTTCGTTAAGAGAATATATTTTTATGATATCCATTCAACTGAAGTTCATTCGATAAAAAAATTACCATGCCTATTAATAACTAATTAATCAATAGCCTAAATAGTAGATTAACCTTGTCAAGTCATATTATTGCCCATCATTGCCACCTTCCGTTGTAGTCTAGTTGGTCAGGATACTCGGCTCTCACCCGAGAGACCCGGGTTCAAGTCCCGGCAACGGAATACTTTTTTTTATTACATATTGATGATTTTTTTTTTCTTGTCCTTTTGATACCATTCAATTGAAGAACTTGGCTGTTGGTAGTGAAACAGGGTGTGTTTGAGATTTGAAAGCGTATCATCAAAGTTTGCACAACAGTCATGCAGGCAAAATACACATGACATAGCACATGTACTTACTCCGTCTCTGCAACTTTGTCCCTAAAAAGCCAATGCTAGCTTGATTGGATGGTCAAGGCTGTTTAACCCCCATATCTTGGGTTTTATACCCACCAGCACAAGGCATTTAAGGTCTTAGTATGTAATTTTTTTCACCTTTTGGTTCCACTAAGATGTGAACAATCATCGATGAACCATGAAAGCAAGTTTGGTGCAATACCTGCCAGGCTATGAAATGGTGGTGCATGAGGCAGAGTTTTGAGAGCAACATTAACAAGGATGGAAGCCAGCTTCCGGCTATTTGACTATGTTAGTTGAAATTCTCTGTCCTACAAATCCCAGCACATACATGGAGCAAATTACATTAACATGAAAAAAGCGAAGAGGTTAAGGGTGAACCACCACAATCATTTAAATCAAACATCATCTGGATTTTAATCATCCATAAAGAGTTGTTTACGTTGAGCAATGTCACGAAGTTATGCATTTTCTTACCAAATGCAAACTTTATTATTGCACCCTGCAGAATTAGACTGGCAGTGCCCTAGGCGGTACAACCGCATCAGTGGCAGATAATAAAAATGAGATGTCATCCCGAAGGCAAGTGGCACATAAGCAGTGCTGCAGCAGTGTATCAAATGGTAATAATTTACGCTGACAGAAAACAAAAATCTTGCAGCGGAACATTTAAGTAGAACATATAAATAGAAATGGAAGGAGAATGAGAGTAGAGTTTTTCATCTAGAATTCAAATAGAAGCATGGAGCAATCATATGAGCCAGTTTTCTAATATACATGTACTGACCAAACCTCTACCAAAACATGGAATAACCTCACACAAGTACAAATTTAATGAACAAATTACACTGCAAATGTCAAATAAGGGCCTAGTATCACTGAAATGGAAGGAGAAAAGGGAGAAAGGGGCAAACCTTAAATACTCACTGTACACTGCCTCTGATTCCATCCTCTACATGAATTTATATGTAGCTTCAGCTGAAAACCAAGGCACGGAACTTGAATCCACCCAAAAAACCCCAATCATTCCAAATTACTCTAATCCAAAAATTACAGAACTTGGTTGCCAACCTATCCACCAAAAAATGAGAAGAATCCACGCTTCTTAGGCTCCTCCTCAACCATCACAGCCTTCATACTGTCCTGTTCAACAAGTCTCCATGCTGCCTGCTCAAATGCAAGCCCAGCCAATGTTGGGGGTTTATTCAACACAAGTGGGTATCCACGATTTGTACTCCGAATCACTTCTGCATCCTCAGGAATCACCCCCAGCAATGCCAATCCCAACATTTCCTGAACATCCAATACTGACATCATATCCTCTCCCCTTATCATATCTGTTCTAACTCTGTTTACTATCATCTTAACATCCTTAATTCCATCACATTCGAGCAACCCTGTCACACGATCAGCATCTCGCAGACTAGTTATATCTGGTGTAGTAACAACAACTGCCTCGTTAGCTGGAGTAATTGCAGTGATGAACCCAGCATCAATGCCTAACAAAATAACAAAGTTCAGATGTTACAGTAGTTTGGCAAGATGACCCAAGAAGAAAATGAACTGACTCAAGAAAACTTGAGGGGTTCGCATAAGTTTAACCCAATCTATTTATTACTACTCTGATGCAATTATTGATCAATGTTCCACACTTTTTTGCTCTATATTCAGAAGACTTCACATTGAGGAATTGCAGCCCTCCTTGAAATCATGTACAAACTAGAAAAATTACATAAAATAGAATTTACAGTTTCCATCTTAAGGCTCGGATTTTTATTCTTTTAGCAAAAATCATGACTATTGATATATCCATAAAATAACTTTTTTCCGTTGCTCTGCTATTATATCATAACTACTTTATTGAATATTGAAAGTTTATTTGGTTTTATTCCAAGATCGCTCTTATATATAACCCCTTACATATAGATTTGTGTTAACTTGAGGGCACGTCATAAAATAATAAATTGGAGTTACTAACCTAACATCTATCTAAACTTATTAGAGAACCTCTAATCACCTTAGTTGCCAACTTTATGCACCCTAATGAAAAAAGCCATCTTTTCTCGCTTTTTCTAAAGAATTTATTACAGAATGCCAGTAAAACTAAAAGGCCGGTCCTTTTATTGTAGCTCAAATGAGAACATCCCATTAAATAGGCAGCGAGAGACTTGGACAAAGATGAAGTCGTCGTATACATGCTGCAAGACAAGGTTTCAGGTCTCCAATAGGAGCTTTCAAGGGATAGTTGGTTGTCCATATTATGAACACATTATATGGTTGGGGAATTTCAAAACACTTTCTTCCTTGATTGGAACTCAATTGTTGCCACAAAATCGTTCCTAAAGCATTGGCTGGGAGGTTGAAGAAATTCATCAAAGATATTGTAGTGGACTGGACATCTGTTAACATCTCAGTAAGATGAGACAAATCAACCAACGTATTGATGCATTCATGTGCACACATTGACATGGAATTTCTTCCAGTGTCATGATGGTGTATTGAAGCCTCCGAAATTTCTTCAGTGTAGTGGCATGGCCACACATGCCTAAGCCAAGGATGGATAAGGAATGTAGAGTTATGCTTGGACTTGGCAATGGTGCACGGCAGAGAAACGAAACAGACATGCAAGTGAGTGCTGGCACAGGCATTTGCCCACAGCCAACGCATGGCAAAGGGATTGCTAAAGCTGAACATTCGTGCAGAGAGTGTGCATGACAGACAAATGGATGAAATTGTTGAGTGGGGCGTGTGTACAAAGCATGCGCACGGCAGATTATTGTTGTTTGGTCATGATAGTTGGACATGTGTGCAATGTTTTAAAAAGCATTTTTCAGCCTCAAGACAATCAAGTTTTTTCCGAGGCTAAGTGGTGCCTCGAGGCGTAACGAGGTGTTTTTTTATAAATTAAAAAATAAATATATATAGAGAGAGAGAGCATGCCTAATATGATATATTATATAGGATGTCCATAAGTGCATGTGCAATTCTCTGACTCCGCTACAATTTTCAGGTTAGCAAGGAGTCAAAGCCTCAAAAGGTAGTCGCATTCTCACACTCAACTCAACATAGCAAAAAACATAAACAAGTAGGAGTACAAACGGAGAGGAGTTAAAGAAAAGAAGGGCACATTCTTTGCTAAAATTTTCATGTCAATAGAGTCAAACAAACAAAGAAGAAGAGCTGATTCACGTGATTCAAATACAAACAGACTAGAAACGAGTCAAACGACTAACGAATTGGACGTGATACACTTGAAGAGTTACCTGATCTTCAACCAAAAACAAAAATAGAAGAGGAGATGCAAGCAGCAGAGAAGAAGAAACTGAGAGAAGAAGAAACAGAGGAGATGCAGCTGAGCTCGAACAGACAATCCAACTCCAAGTAAGTTTAGTTCGAGCTCTTCTTCTTCTTATTTCTATTCTTCCTTTTCTTTTTTCTCTTAAGTTGTTCTCTTCGTTCTTCTTCTGAAACTGAAATTGAGAGGCAAGAACAGATCTGAAATTGAAATTGGGGGTAGCTCTCAGCCGTTTGATTTGTTCAAGATATGAACAAATCTGAAATCCTCGCGTGCGGCTCGTACGCCTCAAACCGAGTCAAGGCATATGCCTCGACTCATACGAGTCAGGAGGAAAACACGTTCGCCCTGTTTAATACACATGAAGCGGACGCTTTGGGGCGATTTTCTAACGCTTCGAGTCGACTTGTGAGTCAACTTGAATGCCCCAATGGCTTTTTTAAAACGGTGCAGGTGTGCATGTCATGCGTACATCATGCACGACAAGCGTGTTGATTGATGGATTGGCCAAGCGGGATGCATTATGCAGGCTAGCTCAAAGATGGATTGAAAGACATGCACCCGACATGCTTGCATGATGTATGTCCAGTGTGTGCACAAATGGCTTGACAAGACTTGGATATTGTATATCCATGAGCCGACTCATGCATTGATTTATGCACGCATGGATGGTGGTGCATGGTGATAGACGAGTGCTAGAGTATTAGAGGATCAAATAGAGAATGGATACTCACACCATGGGCTCAATATGGATGTTAGATCGAGGTCTGCAAGCTTAATCAAATATTCAAATACATGAAGCATGCATTTGAGCATGTGATGAAAATGTTGGTTATATAGTTAATCGTCTAGCACAAATGTGTGATTGACACATGGATTAGTTAGTTATTGTAGAGTTTGCTATTTTATAAGGCATTTGAGAGGAAATGAGTGATGAAAGGAGAATGCTGGAGTATTCTTTGTAATTTCTTGTAACATGTTCAAAGTGAGTTGGTGCTCAAATATGAGGCAATAAACTAAGGGTTTATCCCAAATACTTTGTGTGCTTGAGGTTTCTATGTGGGTGCAACTATGTGCAATGCGTTGGATTGTGTATGGCTGAACTAAGTAGGAACCTTATTGCCGCACAAGGCTTGATCAAAGTGAAAATTTTATATAGAACTATAATCAATTACTAGACCCGTGACAACATCCATGTCGCCTTTGTGGAGGATAGGCAAAGTCTTTGTTGATTTCTTGGTAGCTGACGAAGTCATTAACTCCAGGCTAAGGGTGAGGAAATGGGGCTAATTTTAAAAATTGACGTTGAGAAAGCATGAAGTCATGTTGATTGAGACTCCTTTGCAAATTTGACTTCCTCCCATCAATCACCCACTTAGCAAACAACCATGTCACAATTTGCTAATTGCCTATCCTCTTATTTCTGAAAAGGCCCCTGGATAGTCTTAGATAATCCTTTTCATACATATCTTTGACCTTCCAAAGCATTGACAATTATCTTTTCAGCAATTTTACTTAGCTGACTGGTTTACAACCTTTGACTTCACAAGCCACTTACTTGGGATTAAGGAGATGAAGGTAGTATTCAGTCTAGGAAACAGTCATTTTAAATTCTCTAAACCAAGAGCACCCCTAAAGTTCCAACATCTCTTCATGATCCCCCCCATGGAAGATTAGTTAGGACCCGGAGTCTTTATCTCCACACCAAGTGGAGATGGCCTTCAATATCTCATCTTTTCAAAATTCTCTCCACCCATTGTTTTTGCTCTCCAAAGTACAATCTAAGTGTAGAAAACCAACTTTGACCTCCATTTGCCTCACTCTATATCTGATAAAGAGATGTAAAGAACCCACCACATTTTCTTTTATCGGAAAAACACACAAGAAGCAAGTTGCAACAGAGAAAATTCATTAAAACTAACCTGTGAGAAGGAATCAAAGGAAGGAGGTGAAAGACATACAAAGATTAGCTTAGCCTAACGTTGTTTCAATCATACATACAGTCCCTCTTTGAGAGGACACCAGATCCCCCCAGGCCCCCATCAACCAAAGAGACACATGAATAATCATAGTGATCCAAAGTCTAGTTCCCTCTAACTGGAAACTTGGTTCTGCCATCAAACTCACCACATATTTCTCACTCATTTCCTTCTGTCCTCTACTTAACTCCCAATCACGAGATTGGCTCTAATGTGGTGTGGAATGGCAAGACTTCCTTTTATTTTTGGTAACCCGCATTATCCCTCTATATGGCCTTACTGCTGAGCGCCATCTTCCATTTTGGTTTTTCAAAACAACGTTGAAAATTAAAAGAGAGTAGTTTTAGGTCATCCAGCCATGGATTATGAATTTATGAGTAATGGTTACTCATGCAAATACTTGCAAAAGCTTCAGAGTAAAGACTTATAAGTTACAACCTTACCTTTTAAGTTAGATTAAAAGCTTTAACAGAAAATGTCCAAGACTACTTTTTTGCTAGAAATGTCTGAGACTAAGATCAAAGAGCAACTGTTTATCATAATACC
The DNA here is from genome assembly GCA_003290165.1 of Berberis thunbergii. Lineage (NCBI taxonomy): Eukaryota > Viridiplantae > Streptophyta > Magnoliopsida > Ranunculales > Berberidaceae > Berberis > Berberis thunbergii. The sequence goes on from QNQO01001930.1 coordinate 170,704, forward strand.
GAAATCCTACTTAAGGAATACTTGTAAAATGCACATGCACATCCACCAAATTTCGTTTAATGCAGATACTTCCTAAACAGTTGTGGTGAAGACTCGTACTACTGATAAAAAAAAGTAAAAATAAAATGAATCAATAAACTCTTAAAATAGTTTATATGATTTTTTTGTAGTAGATAGCTTCCATTTATTGTAGTAATGAATTCCCAGTGTTACTTCAATTATGTTCATATGTAAGGTTTTGCGAGATCTACAAAAGATTAAAGTCACAAGACGTGTGTCTAAAACACAAAAGACTGACAACGACGACATAAGATGGAAAGCAGATACAGTCAATGTTTTTAAAAAGCGTTTTTAAGACTCAAGGCGATCAAGCTTTTTCCAAGGCGAAGCATAGCCTCGAGGCGTAGCGAGGTGTTTTTTTGTAAAAAAATAGTGAAATATATAATTCAAACAAATAAAGAGCAAGTTTTACAATGATATGGAGGCCACCAACAGGGAGGACTCTCCACCTTTGACGTTCAACGCAGATTAAACTACTGAGAATCAGTTCAGATTCTAGCATGAAGACGACAGGTTGGAACAAAGCGGCAAAAAATGATCAGTTCAGCTTAAATTTGTCTATCTTAAGCTATGCGGGGGTAGTATCCAAGGGTGAGACAAAGATATCATCAAGAAGATATGGGTCAGTAACATTGCCCCCAAAGCATGTGTTTTTGTTTGGATTGCCTTAATTGAGAATACCATCAAAAGGGACAATCTCCTTAGAAGAGGTAGGCATGCCAACAACAAATGTGTTATGCATGTCAAGCAATGAATCAATCAACCATTTGCTTGTCAACTGCAGTGTTTCTAGGTGTATTTGGGGAGCCATTTACCAAATAACGCCAACTGATCAGGAAATAAAAAAGTGTACACCTCAAAACGCCTCGAGGCGTACGCCTCAAAACGCCTTCAATTGGCACCTCAAATCATACGCGCAGAGACGATTTCTATGTGCCCCGCCTCGACTCGCGCCTCAAGGCGTACGCCTCAATTGCCTTTTAAAACATTGGATACAATAGATGAAAAACGTAACCCCTTGTATACCACCCACAGTGTGGACTCTCACAGACAGTTCTTTTTTCTAACAATGATAAAATCAATGAAATCAAATTAGTTCTACTAACGAAAACCTAAATTGCAACCAATGATATCGTGAACTCTCACCTACCACTGCAAATGCTTACAGCCAGTTTCCTGATTTAAACATCAATAACAAAGTATATTGAAACTCTCAACCTCTCTAAATATAATGATACTTTTAGATGTTCCTAAGAAACACATTCAAGGCATTTACTATTCTATGCACATACTTGCGAGGATTCATCCTGCGGATTCACAAGTTGACATGGCCTTCAGTATCCCATCTTCATTAGAATCAACTCCACCATTTGCTCCTCCAAAATCCAATTTAAAGTGCGAAAACCAACTTTGACCATTGTCCTCCCTCTTATATGTTGATAAAGAGATGTAAATAACCACCAACCACATTCATTCTTTCCTTTTTCTTTTATCAGCAAAACACAAGTGACACGAGTGAGAAGATTTTAAAGCTAACCTGTGACTGAGGAACTCAAAAGGAACCCCCCCCCAAAAAAAAAAAAAAAAAAAACCCCACACCAAAGGTTTAATTGACATACAGATCTGCTCTTTCAAATATTACAGTGCTTATCTTACCAAAACCGACCAAAGAGGCACATGAGTACAATGATCCCAATCTACTTCACTCTAATTGAGAATATCCGATTATGCCACTGAACACACCACACGTTTCTCAATCGTCTCCTGCATCCACTCTGCTCTCAATCATGAGATTGCCTCTAAGGTGGCGTGAAAAGGCAAGACTTCCTTTTTTTGGGTAACCCACATTATCCCTCTATTGGCTTTACTCTTAAGCCGTCATCTTCCCTTTTGGTTCTCAAACTATGTTGAAAATAAACAGAGAAGTTGAGCTCGTCCAGCCGTGCATTATGAGCAATGGTTACTCTTATAAAAATATTTGCAAAGGCATCGTAGTAAAGACTTGCAAACCTTACATTTTAAATTAGATTAAAAACTTCAAAAGAGAATATCCAAGACTAAACTTTTTTGCTCAGAATGTTGAAACTAGGATCAAAGAGAAACTATTTGTTCATAACTTGCTGCACACTTCATAGTGAAGACTCGTAATTTTGATAAATAAAAATTTCAGTAAACAAATAAATAAACTCTAAAATAGTATATGACATTTCTGCAGTAAAATAAATTACAATAACATTAATAGCTTATCCATTTATTGTAGTTACAAGTCCTACTTAGGTCATCCGCATACATGTTTGACCAAAATCTTCATATTTAAAGTTTTCCTTGTGCATGCCTAAACACAAACGGCTTAGGAGGGCATAGATGGAAAGCATACACGCAAACGTAAGCCCTTGAATCCCACCTACCATACGGACTCTTACAGACAGCTCTTATTTATTTTTATCTTTTTTTACACTAATAAAACCAACGAAATCATATTACATTTTTCACAATTAAAAACCGTAAAAGATGGACCAATTATATTGAGAACTATAACTTACCACTATAAATACTTACATCCACTTTCCAGATTTAAACATCACTACACTGACCAAAGGATATCGGAACTCTCACACTCTCTAAGTTAAAGATACTTAGAATGATTTTAGATGTTCCTAAGAAACACATGCAAGGCTTTTCCTAAGCTTCTCTTTACTATTCTATGCATATACTTGCAAAGGGTTCATGGTCAGGACTCAATAGTCTCATTATTCTAAAATGGTATTAAATGTTGAATGACCAATACCAAGCTACACGAGTATTCACACAGAAAATTCGAAAGAATTATTTGATAAGCAAATTATAAGAAAATTCAAAGAATTATTTGATAAGCAAATTATAAGAAAATTCAAAGAACTGAGCTTCAGTCTATTATACCTGCAGGACAGTCAATGATAATGAAGTCCGGACAACCTTCTTGGCGAGCTTTCAATGCATCAACAAGCCAAATTAGGGCTTTTCCACCAAACCCCAGAGGGAGTTTCGACCTAGGTTTCGAAATACACAAAAGCTCGAAGTTCGACCACCTCTTATCCCTTACTAGGGCTTGATCCAATCGACAATCTCCATTCAGAACCTCCACCGCAGTATAATTGACTCTATTTTCCAACCCAAGTAGAAGGTCAAGGTTGCGAAGGCCGACATCGGCGTCAATGGCAACTACAGATAACCCCAGACGAGCAAGGGAGAGACCCACATTGGCTGTGGTGGTGGTCTTGCCAACCCCACCTTTGCCTGAGGTGATGACGACGACTCTTGGGGTCTCGCCGGACAATTGGGGCTTTCGGTTCCATTGGAGGACTGAAACGATGGTGGAGGGTCTGGATTTCGAATAGGATTTTAGGGATTGGAAGGGAAAGAATGGGTTGTGGTTGAAATGGGGAAAAAGTGGGTTTTTAGTGGAGATTGGGTAGGGTTTATGGTGTGCAACTGCAGAGACGCCATGGTCTTTGAGTGAGGGAGAGGAAATGTTGCCTTTTGATGTTGGAAGTTGGATCAGTTTAGTTCAGTGCAGTGGTGTTGTGGTTTAGAACCCGTCTAACTGTCTAAAAGCATGAGATTTTATTTTATTTTTTACTTTCTCACGCCGCCTGAATAAATAAAAACCATCCATTTTTTTACCCCGCCATTTAAATCGATAATGGGTCATCCTTCCCTCATTCGAAATCTCTTTTTTCAAATCTCTTTAAAATCTCTCCCCACATCCAAATCGCTTGCAAATCTCCTATCTCCCTTGAAAACTCTCAAAATTTCTTTAAAGTCGAAACCCTTAAACCCAAACTTAATAAATATGCATAACTTAACATAACAGAGAAATTCAAACTCAAAACGAAAAAAATGCAAAATAGAGTAACTTTTGACTAATTTAAACCCTCAATAGATGTGTTTATTGGATAAATGAGAGTACTACAATTTTTGTGTTTTGATCAATTGAGAATCGGTCTCGATCGAGCACATAAGTTAGTCGAAAGTCAAAAACACTATTTCATTTTCATTTTTTGCACAGATTTGCGCGGCTTTAGTAAAATGATCATAACTTGTTTATTTCAAAACATTTTCAAGTGATTCAAATTGTGTTTATTAGATAACTCAGAGTACTACACTTTTCATTTTTTGATGAGCTTAAGAATCAGTTTTAATTAAGCATTTAAATTGGTTCAAAATTTACCCTATTTTTCATTTTTTTTTTCATTTTGAGTTTGGGTTTGTTCGTTTTGCTAAGTTATGCATATTTATTGAGTTTGGGTTTAAGGGTTTCAACTTTAAGGATATTTTGAGAGTTTTCGAGAAAATGGAGAAAATTTGCAAGAGATTTGAGTGTGGAAGACGAACAATCTTTGTTTTTGACAATAAAGGATGAGAGGAGAGGAAAGGAGAAACAGAAGCTTCAAAGGGAGAGAAGAATAGGATGTTCGGATGAGAAGGAGAAACCGAAAAAAGAGGAGAAATGGAAGAAGTGCGAGATAAAAACAGATTACAGAAAAACAAACTCACAGACAATTTGAAAGAAGGGATGAATGCAGAAATGACTCACTCACTTCGCTCGTCCATCTTATTAAGTTTTAAGTATTTGTTTTTGAAAATTTGCAAAGTTTGTAATATAAGTTTACAATAACAGAAATCTAAAAGCACGATCTCATTTTGCATCAATGATTTCTTATTGAGAAACATTTCTTAAGATCTTGGTAACACTAAGTAGCATCATTGTCATATTCTATAACAAGCAGTTTTACATGTTTACACTCAAATTAACTATGTTAATGATGACTTGTGTCACGGGCTTTCTTTCACAAGTATTTCTCGTGCGGCACTAGCAAACTTGCCCCGACTTATCAAATAAAGCTAGTCAGCCTTACCCACAAAAGACTTACTTAGACTTTGAAAAACTAAGCAAGCTAAAAACACACAAGAGAGCTTAAGAGAACTATAACTTGTATTGCTTGAATTCTCTGAGGTGACTACAACAAATGAGGCCTTAGCCTATTTATACAACTCCACCTCCTCAATGGACGGTGGTGATTAATTTGATCTAACGATCTACAATGAACTTCTACACACTTCCTTAGAAATATCTAAGGACTAGAATCTTATGGAAGGTTCTAGAGAACTCTCTAGAACAATGTGGAATACTCTACATTATCTACACTTGTTAACCGCACTTGGCTAGGCAAGAAGATAGTTGTGACATTCTCTCCCACATAATCAAGCGACGTCCTCATTGCCTTCAAATCCTCGTACACTTGGATTTGCTCATTGAATTGCCACAAATGTTGGATTGGCTCCCAGCTAGCTTCACTTTCTGGCAATCTCTTCCACTTGACGAGTAGCTCATGTGTGGGAGGTTGGTTGGAATGGCGCACCACACGATCTGACAAAATAGTCTCTACTTCTTTGTCATGTTGGATCCTCTTGCCCATTGGTGCTATTTGTGAAACTCTTTTGCTTGGATCATCCTGATCTTCCTTATAAGGCTTCAAAAGGCTCACATGGAAGACTGAAAGAAACTTGATCCTCCGCGGCAACTCAACCTTGTATGCTTGCTTTCCCACTTTCTTGATTATGGGGAAAGGACTTTCATATATCCTGTTAAGGCCACAATGCAGTCCTGAAAGTCTGGCATGAGCATGCATCTTGACAAGCACAAGGTCTCAAACTTGGAATTGTTGGGTTGTCTCTTCTTGTCGCCCCACTTATTCATCCTCTTGGATGCTTTCTCTAGGTAAGCTCAAGCCTCATCAGCTTGATCATTCAATCATTTGGCAAACTTATAGGCTGATGGACCCACTCCAATGTAGCCAGTGGCAATAGAACTTGGGGTCATAGGTTGTTGTCCCATGACAATCTCAAATGGGCTATGACCCGTCGCTTCACTCTTCTACAAGTTGAAAGAGAATTGGGAAACATCTAGCAACTTAGCCCAATCTCACTGGTTGGCACTCACATAGTGCCTGAGATATAACTCCAACAAGGCATTCGTCCTTTCCCTCTGACCATCCGTTTGAGGATGAAAGCTAGTAGAGAAGTTAAAGTCGATACCCAACAACTTGAATAACTCAGTCCAAAATTTTCTCGTGAACTGAGTATCTCGATCACTGATGATAGATTTGGGCACACCCTAATACTTCACCACATGTTGATGAATAAATGTGCGGATTGCTCGGCTGTGCACTCCTTGGATGTGGGAATGAAGGTGACATACTTCGAAAATCTGTCCACGACCACAAGTATCCAATTGCAACATTCCGATGCGAGCAACCCAACTATAAAATCTAAGGAAACACTCTCCCAAGGTCTCTCTGGGATGGGGAGGGGTTCAAGTAAGCCGGCGGGTGACTGTTGCTCCACATTTTCTTGTTGGCATACAAGACAGGTCTTTACATATGCTTCGATATCATCCCTCATATGTGGCCAATAATAGGAATCTTTCACAAGAGCAAGAGTCTAATGTATACCTGGATGTCCCGCCCACTTGCTATCATGGCATTCTTTCAAGACTTCCTTCCTTAGGTTGTCATGAGGTAGAACATAGATTCTCCTTCCCTTAGAGTATATCAAGCCGTCCTCCACCCAAAACCGTCTTGTCTTCCCATATTTGACAAGAGCTATGATGATTTGAGTCATGGAATCATGTGATAATCTTTCATTTATGCATCCCTTCAAGTTGGTTTGAGGTTGACTCATGTCAGCAAGTTCTCATTTTTTACTCAAAGCATCCGCAACAAGATTAGCCTTGTCAGGCTCGTACTCCAAAGTGTAATCGAACTCTGTGTCTGGAAGTAGTTAGTGGCAACATTGTCTGTCTTGACCACAAACTTGCTCCCATGCAAGTAATGTCGCCATGTTCACAAGCAATGCACAACCGCAGTAATTTCCTTTTCTTGTACTGTGTACCGTCCCTCAGTATCATTGAGCTTCCTACTTTCAAAGGCAATATGATGCCCTTCTTGCATCAATACTCCACCAATAACAAAGTCGAAAACATCCATATGTACCTCAAAAGACATAGAATGGTTGGGAAGTGCCAACACCGGTTCCTCCTCAATCCTTCAAAAGCTTGTTGGCATTTTGAACTCCAATCCCAACTTCGTCCCTTCTTGAGCAAGTCCGTCAATGGAGCGGCTATGGAAGAGTAGCCTTTGATGAACCTTCTATAATAGTTCACCAAGCCAAGGAAAGATCTTAACTCGGTGACTTTGGTCGGTGGTTCCCATTATTGGATGGCTTGTACCTTGGACTTGTCCATACGAAGCTTGCCATTGCCAATGATATGACCCAAGAATGTCACCTCTTCTTGGGCAAATGTGCACTTCTCCTTTTTGACATAGTCTCGTTCTCCTTCAAAGTTTGGAACACTTGCCTCAAGTGATCCACATGTTCCTCCAATGTCTTACTATAAATCACAATGTCATCAATGTACACAACTACGAACCGATCAAGGTAAGGAGCTAGTGCCAAATGTGGTCGACGCATTAGTTAAACCAAATGGCATGACTAAGAATTCATAAGACCCGTACCTTGCAACACATGACGTATTTGGTTCATCTCCTTCGGTTATGCGGACTTGGTAATATCCCGAGCGCAAGTCAAGCTTGGTAAAGTACCTTGCATGTCATGCCCCGATTTTCGAGAAAAACGAAATCCTAAAATCCACGTAGGATTATCCGTTTTCCCAAAACTCGGGACGTGAAATTTAATAACAACAGAAACATTTAGCAGCAATGACAAAAATATAGTTCAGAAAATAGGAACAAACTAAAATTTATAACAAAACTCTAACTAGGAAAAACTGACGTTGCTAGCCCCACTAGCAGCAACTCCAGTAACTTTCAAGTTTAGCGACTTTTGAGCAGCGTTACTGTAGTTGCTGCTAGTAGGGCTAGCAACGTCAGTTTTTCCTAGTTAGAGTTTTGTTATAAATTTTAGTTGTTCCTATTTTCTGAACTATATTTTTGTCATTGCTGCTAAATGTTTCTGTTGTTATTAAATTTCACGTTCCGAGTTTTGGGGAAACGGATAATCCTACGTGGATTTTAGGATTTCATTTTTCTCAAAAATCGAGGCGTGACATTGCATAACCAAATTGATCAAAGAGATCCGCAATAAGTGGAATCGGGTACTTGTTCTTCATAGTGACCTTGTTGAGTGTTCGATAGTAAATACAAAGCCGTAGGGATCCATCATGTTTCTTTTGAAATAAGACCGACGCACCATATGGAGCTTTGGAGAGTAGGATATAACCAGCATTTAGTAAATCCTTCAATTGTCTTCTTAATTCTCGAGCTTAGGAGGTGCCATACGATAAGGAGTAAATGCGGGTGGCTTTGCTCCAACTTCTAACTCAATGGCATGATCCACCCATCTCCTTGGTGGAAGCTTCTTAGGCAACTCTGCAGGCATAACATCCTTGTACTCCTTGAGAACATCTTGGACGGCCTTAGGTGTATTCACCCCTCCATCCATGGGACTTTCGTCTTCCTTGAGAGTAGCCAAGTAAGTAGGCTCATTCCTCTTTACTCCTTTAGAAAGTTGGAGAGCGGACACCATTATCTCCTTACTTATTTCTCGTACCACGGGCACAACACAAGGTTGTCCCTTCTCCATGATGCACATGGTATTGGCATATGGGACCAGGAAAACTTTTACCATGTCCAAGAAATCTATAGCCAAATAGAACTTGTGATCATCAATTGGATCAATAGTTATGTCGACTTTACCTCGCCATTGTCTAAGCCAAATATCGGTGCCACGAACTACTCCTTCAATTGGGAGACTTTTAGCATTGACTCCCTTGATATATCATTTCTCCTTAGTATATGATAGGTCAATTTCTTCAGCAAAGTTTTTGGCTATGTAGACTGTGTCGGCTCCGGTATCCACCAGGGCTTTCAAAGTCTTGTCCCCGATCTCGGTCTCCGCGTACATTCTTCCACGTGGTTGTTCCTCGACCTTAGCTTGAATGGCACTTAGGAGATTCATTGAGGCGATCCTCCTTTCTTATTTTGCTTATTCCTCCATGACAAGCACGACAAGTTTCCCCTGGTTGGGACACTCGAATGTCCGATGGGGTCCACTACATAAGAAGCAAGATATCTTCTTGGGTGATTCATATCTATTCTCATTCCCCTTGTCTTTGGAGTACTTGTGTTCCTTGGAGGACTTCTCTTTGTCTTCCCCACATTTGCCATCATTGCTCGGGTTTTCCCTTGCCCCTTGGACGAGTCCTTTCTCTCGAACTCAATCAAGGATTCGACCGCAGCCATAGCCGTTGCAAGGTCTTTCACACCTTGCCTCTTCAATTCCAACTTGGCCCAACCTGTTAGGCCATCAAGGAAGCTAAATAAAACATCATTTTCTCCCATGTCAAGAATCTCCAAGAGCAACTCCGATAACTCCTTCACATACTCCCTAATGTGGCATTCTTTGTGTTGAAGGCGACGAAGCTTGGCCCTAGCTTCGTTTTCAGCATCCTCCGGGTAGAATTGTCTCTTGAGTTCCTTCGTCAATTATTCCCAAGTGTCGATGGTGCACAATCCCTTCTTGACATCATCGGACCTTCTGCGCAACCAAACTGTAGCAACATCATTTTAATATAAGAAGACACTACGCACCTTTAATGCTTCATCTATTATGCCAACCACATCAAAGTAGCGCTTCATGTTCCACAAGAAGTTGTCGATCTCCCTTGCACTCCTTGCTCCACCATAGGCCTTAGGTTTGAGAGCTTCGACTCTGTGGGTGATTGTCTCTGGTGTAGTCCCACCATTGACTACCGCAGCAATACACACATTGAGTTGAGTTTCTAGCTTCTCAACTCTTTCCTTGTAAGCATGCATCTACGCATCTTTGGCAACCATTTTGGCTTCAAGGGACTTGATCTTTCTGGACACCATGTCCACTATTGTGTTTAAGGCTCATTGCATCTCTTCACAGAGCTCTTGGTCTTCCCCATTGGACGCTTGCCCCTTGATGCGTTGGTCCATGTCTTCGATTTTCTCCCTCAAGTCGGACATGGCGACACACAACTTAGCCAACCTTTCATCCATTGCAGCGATCATGTCCTTCGACTTGTCTTTGCGGACTTTCCCACTTTTGTCGTTGTTGTCAATTGATGGGTTGTTGGCCTCTGACGACATTCTCTTGTGTAGAATGATTTCACCAACCTTGTCAAACTTGGCTCTGATACCAACTGTCACAGGCTTTCTTTTGACAAGTACTTTCCGTGCGGCACTAGCAAACTTTGCCCTGACTTATCAAAGAAAGCTAATCAGCCTTGCCCACAAAAGACTTACTCAGACTTTGGAAAGCTAAGCAAGCTAAGAACACACAAGAGAACTTAAGAGAACTAGAACTTGTATTGTTTGAATTCTCTGAGGTGACTACAACAAATGAGGCCTTAGCCTATTTATACAACTCCACCTCCTTGATGGATGGTGGTGATCAATTTGATCTAACGGTCTCCAATGAACTTCTACACACTTTTTTAAAAATATATAAGGACTAGAATCCTATGAAACTCTATGGAATCTTATGGAAGGTTCTAGAGAACTCTCTAGAACAATGTGGAATGCTCTACATTATTTACACTTGCTAACCTCATTTGGCTAGGCAAGAAGATAGTTGTGACACTCAGCACTAGTGAGCTTCAAAGAGAATTTCATCGCTCATCAATAGAATGGAATCGACTCTGGCTTGCTCGTCAAAACTGTCAAATTGGTCTATAAGCTTAATACTAAACTGGCATATTAGCTCAATTGGTAGAGCGTTGTGCTAATAATGTGAAGGTTCCCATTGGACACAGGGCTGGAACATTTAAAAGTTAGCTTTTCTAAATGGCGAGGAAGCGCACGAGGGAAAAAGAACGAGCGATGGGTGTAACCCTCTCTCCCTCACGCGTTTCCTCGTTGTAAAAAAGGCTCTTTAAAAGTACAACCCAATCACAATCAAGAGCCCTTCTAGGCGTCGAGGAAGGGGTGAGGTGATGGGTATTATCACTCATTTCCTTGAGATTCGCAAAATTATGCATCTTGGGAGCACAAATGCACATCTCGAGGGGATGAGCGGTCACACCCACCCCTCGCCCATTTAGAATTTTCCGACAATCAAACAACCTTTGGACTGTTGAATAATATTTCCTTAGTATCCATCTTAAAAAATATGTGACTATACACAAAAAGACATTTTTTTCTATACATTTTTAAAATTGAAGTCTGGTTCTCCACTTGCATATCAAAACATCAATAAATTATTTTTATATTTGAATTTGATATGATATTCTCCTATAGTACCATTCCAATTTGGCAAAAGTTCACGTTTCAAACTTGTCACTAAATTTTTTTTCTCCATGAACTTACATTAACTCAATTTTTTTAATATCTATTTGAGACCTAGATATCATATTATGAATTAGATTTTTTTAGTTTGATTTCAATATGGATAATTGCCGATTGGTCTACAAGCTTATTGCTAAAATAACCTATTAGGTCAGTTGCTTAGAACGTGGTGCTAATATCACGAATGTTGTAGGTTGAAAGGCCAATCCTTAGTCATGTTAATAACTCAAAGGTTGTGGTTGGACCAGGCTCAACCATTTAAAAGTACAACCTTCTATCTTTTGGAATTTGATTTCGTTATATTACATTTGCCCTAATTTTTAAATAAACTAAATTAATATAGTCCAAAAATCAATGCTTTAAATGTTACACCATTAAGCAATATGTTAAATTTCTTTTTTGTAAAGTCTTCGATATCACTTCTTCTATATTGCGTCTTCTATATATAACATCTCTCTTTTGGAGCTTGATTTCGTTATATTACATTATTTTATTAAATAACATCTTCTACTTTTGGTTTTCTCCAATCTTGTAAATATAAAAAAAAAGAAGATTAATATACATAATTTGTTCACTTTGTATTTTAATAATGGTTATGAAACAAATGATGTAACCAATTAGTTGTTTTT